>JAGDQP010035603.1:0-19500 GCA_022664845.1 Lepisma saccharinum
AAATTCCATATTTTGTACAAAAACTACAGGGCCCGAATATGCTGCAGCCTTGGTGAATAATAGACGTGTTCAATCCCTGGCGCCAAACGAGTTCAGTTACAACGGAAGCCTTGTGTAACTTCTGCCATTTTCTTATTTCGAATGGTCATATCATGGAAGCGAAAGAAGTTCTTCATTTGCGTGACAAGTTGCTAGTTTTTAATTCTAAGACCAAAAGGGTAAAATTTGAACAATTAATATTGGGGGCATGCCCCTAGCAAACAAAGGAAAAGAATACGATTTTATGAAATAGCGTGGAATTTCACAATTTATTGCTCCTCCAACGCCATTTCGGGCTGTATACCGAACGTGTACTTGTCGTCAAAGAACAAAGAAAATATTTTTTTCTTGTGTTATTCTTTCATACATACATATGAATATAGTAAATATTACAATTACCTCGCTTTTCTACAGTCTGGTGACAGGTACGAAATATTACACGCTTAATGCAGTTACAGTGGAAACCCTGAGTAATCTCGTTTTTCAATTTCGTGTGCTGTAGAACCTCGCTATGTACACATTTAATTCTCTAATTGTCTTTATTCTTTACGAAGGAAATACAGCAGTAAATGCGATCTCGTATATTTCCCATACTGCACAGCCAGAGTAATACCTTTTTATGAACACGCCCTAATCTCTGGTGATACGACTGTCATTATGACATCTTTGGAAAAAAAGCGAAACTCTTCGTGATATATCCTCTCTGGGTCTCTCTACGTGTCCGTTAAACTCCACCTTTCACACAACTACTGCGACCCTGTTAGACTTGATTTTGACTAATATAATTCAGAAAATTCTCCATCACGGGCAACTTTCTATCCCGTAAATATTTACGCCATAATGTGATATTCGCTTTCTACTCTCTAAGATTCGAAAGTAAAGGCATGTCAAAATTAATAACCTACAGATATTTCTCTAAAATAATGATGATGCTTTTGGTGCTGTATCAAATGTCCCCTGGAATATAATGTATAATAGTCCCTCAATAGAGTACCATTTACAATTTCTAAACGATTCATTAATAAAAATACTAAACAAACACGCCCTTCTCCTCACTAGGCGCGTCTCCCACCCTACATGTCCTTGAATAACCGAACGGATCCGAAGTCTTATGTCTGCACGGGATAGGGCTACATAAGGTACATAAGACCTCGAAAAAGAAACAATGAAAATATGCAGAACCACTTCGAAACATTTCGAATTTTACGAAACAAATGCAGTCATTTAGTTAGGAAATCGAAACAAAACTTTGCCATGTAAATAATAGAGAATACGACTAACAAAAGAGAAATGTGATACAAGCTAAATGTATTATGTATTAAAGGAAGAAGGATAAAGCAACATATTAATAATACATTCACGCCAAGTGAGTTCAACAATCATTGCGTTAATATAAAACTTAGAAATTAAGTTAAATTCAACTTATCTGACACAAATAACCCAAATCATCAATATACTCTAAATGAATTTTTCTTTGAATATATTGGCTCTGAAACAGTTAGAAAAGCTATATACAGGATAAAATCATCAACGATCAAATTTCTATTCTTTCTTATAAAAAGGATCCTCCCATATGTTCCAATTACCAATATGTTAAATCTCAGCCTCATGTCTGGTAATTTCTCATCTGATTGGAAAAATAGCACAAGTATTAGCGTTCCCCAAAACACAAAACGTATTAAATGTGCACGATTTTCTCCCGATCAGCATCCTTCCCGCTCTCTTAAAGGGTCTTGAATACATTGTTAACGGCCAAATTCGGACACACCTAACATAATACATTTTAATGAATGCACTTCAATCGGGATTGCGCAAATATCACAGTACGGCTACTGCTCTAGCATGCATCACGGATCATATAAGGCTGACACTAGATAAAAGTTAGATCAGCTACCTTACGCTTCTGGATTTTATTTAAGGCATTTCAGTCAATTGACCACAAAATCTTACTGCAGAAATTATCTCATTTTTTATTTTTCCCCAGGAAGCTGATAGATAGGTGAAAAACTATTTGTGCGATAGGAAACAATTCGTGAGTATAACTGGTAAAAAATTCCTCACTGAGCTACCTAACTCATGGAGTACCCCAAGGACGTGTCCTGGGACCCCTTTTATTTTGTATGTATGTAATTGACCTCCCATCTGTCCTCTCACATTGTAAATATCATTTGTCCGCTGACGATTTCCAAATATACATATCATGTCGCCCACAAAACCTAGAAAATACTATTTCCAAATTAAGTGAGGATCTTCAAAAAATCAGCGAGTGGTAATCTAAAAACAAATTAGTAATTAACCCAGTAAAATGTAAATGTATACGCATATTGTCCAACCAACTAGCTCAGTACATGCAAAAGGATAATTTTCCAGCAGTATGTCTAAACCAGACTCTTATACCCTATTCTACGACAGTCAAAAACCTCGGTGTGATCCTAGACGAGCGCCTAGAATGCAAACCACACATCAATGCAATGTCGAAGAAAGCATTCTCGTTCCTTCACCACTCGTTAGACTTAAACCATTTTTGCCCACCCACATCAAATCAATTCTATTTAAGTTACTGGTATTCCCTCATCTGGAATTTTGCGATATGATTCTAGTCTTCGATTTATTTTTCTTCTCAAGTACTCAGACCACCTGACTTTCTCCTATAGACAATTGGAAAGGCTTAAACTTACTGAAAGACGCAACTTAAATAGATTGACGCTTCTGTTCAAAATACTTCGCCTTCAACAACCTTCTTACTTGCACGAACGCTTTCAGGTCCTTAGCTCCTACCACGATCGTAACACCAGGTCAAGGGAAAGCGAATTACTTTCGGTCCCTCATCAGTCTTCTATTTCATATTCCAAATCGTTCACGGTTTCCACCGTCCAAGCTTAGAATGATCTTCCGCCCGAAAGACGACAACTACAGTCCATCTCAACGTTTAGGAAGTCGATTACAGACCTGCGCCAATTAAAATCCTAGTCTTTACACACTCGACGATGAAATAAAGACAGTAAATTAAAAAAAAGACCGAAGGAAAGGATAAGAGTGAATGCAAAGCTCTTCTTAAATATTCTGATAAGTTATCTTTGTATATTTTATAGTTATTATTAGTAGTAGTAATATCATTATCGATGAATGTCCATACATATTATCAGTCATAAATTGTAAACAGGCTTATGTTTTCCATAAAATATTAACATGTGTGTGTGTTTGTCTGTGTATGCATTGTGTCTGTTTACACGAATTTTTTATTTGTGCAGTTTTGTGTACTAATTTAGTGTTTATTCTTATCTTAACTATTATCCAATTATACCAGTATTAAAGTTGATAGATTATTTAGATTAATTATATATGTACATGGTTGAGTTTAAGAGAAGGCTTTTGTGGCCTTAACTCCGCCGTGGAAAATAAGTCAATAAATAAAAATAAATACAACAATAGCACATAGTTTTATTCTCTATCGAATACAGTGCCCGAGGACATACAGCTGTAAATGCGATCTTGGTTTTAAATTCTGTATTAGGCCTATATAAACACGCAATTTTTCAGTCTCATAGTTCTGGAAGCAAATTTCACATTCAGCATCACTGACCACGAATACTGCGAGTTTCTCAATTCGATCTGCAATATCTTGGAAGCGACAATAGGTAGATAGAAGCTCGGGATTCTGGTACCAAAAAGGCCGCCATATTTTGGAAACGGTAGGTGGTAGAGGGAAACAAATTTCACAATCTGCTCACAAATCCGAATAACATATATTCTGCGAGTTTGTCATTTCTGCGCCTAAAGTGTCCAAATTTGACAAATTCAAACCGTAATATCTTGGAAGTGACAATAGGTAGAAAGACGCAAATGTCACATTCAACATTACCGACCCTAAAAACATATAATTTGCGAGTTTTCACAATTTTGAGACCAAAAGAGCAAAATTCGAACCACTATATTTTATAAAGGGTAGGTGGTAGAGAGAACAAAATTTCACATTTGACATCACCGACCCGATTAACATATAATCTGCGCGTTTCTCATCTTTGCGTCTAGAATGTCAAAATTCTATTTTGGAAGTAATATTAGGTAGAAGTTGTTTAAAATTTAACATTACTGTGAAAAAAATAACATAATTTGAGGTTTCCATTGTTCTTGCGCCAAATCAGCAAAATGTCGGAAAACTCGTTCCATCTCAACTCATAAATGAAAACAGGTAGACACATACAATTCTCATATTGAACATTCCCGTGACTAAAATAAATTGCATTATAAGTTTCATAATTCTACGACCACAAAGGCGAAGTTAGCAAATTGCCTTCATATTTGATATCAGCACACTAAAATACATTTCAATATGAAAACAGAATAACAATATGTCTCACCGTTTATGATCTATGAACCGTTAAATATTGGACCTTTGACCTCGATGTTAGCATATACTATTCGATGCCCTCGTACCAAATAAGAAAAGAGAATCTCAATATGTTTCACCGTTTCAAGAAAAATACACGTTTAAATATCTGACCTTTGACTTGGGCCCAGATAGTATCACAAGACTCGTATTAGGAAGTTTTCGCTGATAGTGGCCATTGGCTGCGGTTAGGTATAGAAATTGACTTCAGATTTCTGTTGTAATAATTACTATGTTAAATATGTGTGGGCGAAAATACCGTAGATTCTGAAATTGGCTCTGTGTTGTAATATTTGCTAGGTTAATTCCTGTGTTCGTACACGTAGTTGTAATGTCGAGCCTAGAGGGCATATATTCCTCTCTATGTTAAATAAGGCTTCGTACCCTTTTATGGACTTTCTGCAATTTAATCTCTGATATGTTAAATAGGTGTGGGCGAAAACTTCGTAGCCTCCGTCCTATGTTGTAAAAGCATATATTCCTGTGTATCTGTGTAATCTCTAGCCAAAAAGGCATATATTCCTCTCTAAACTCTGCTATGTTAAATAACGCTTCGTATACTTTCATAGTTTTACGGAATATCTGTTGGGTAATCTCTGCTATGTTAAATAGATATGGGCGAAAATACAGCATTGTCTGTAATTTGTTCTCTGTTGTAATCCCTGTTAATACAAATTGCCTAGATTTCTGTGTATTTGTACATTTTCTTCTATGTAAAGTCTCTGCTATCGTGCGTTGGTATAAGGGCTAGTTAACCTATGCTATATTAAATAGTGTTGAAAAAACCTTCGTAGCCTTTTATGGCATTTCTGCTTTCGTGCACTGGTGTACTATATGGGGTTAAATAACATAATTGGTATATATGCCTGTGTAATCTCTGCTATGTTAAATACGGGTGGGCGGATATAGCTGTAAAGTTGTAATCCCTGTAATGTCATTTGCGTTATGTTAGCTAGCCTAGAGGCCGTGTAATTTCTGCTAGGTCAAATAACATATATTTTTGTCTATTTTTGTAATCTCTAGCATTGAGGGCACATATTCCTGTCAATTTGTGTAATCTCTGCTATGTTAAATAGGGACTGGGAAGGGTTAGTAGCCGTAGCTGTAATCTCTTCTATGTTAAATAATGTGTCCTACCCTTTTATAGTTTTAAGGAATTTCTGTTATGTTGAATAGGTGTGGGCGAAAATACCGTAGCCTCTGCAATTGGTTGTCTGTTGTAAACTGTGCTTGGTTAACTAGCTCATATTCATGTGTATCTGGTCTAAAATTTGTTCGTAGCCGTAGTTGTAATCTCTAGCCTAGAGGGCATATATTCCTGTCTAATTTCTCCTGTTTTAAATAAGGATTCGTACCTTCTGCTATCGTGTGTTGGTGTACTATGTTAGGTTAAATCCTTTCTAATCTCTACTATGTCAGATAGGGGCGGGGTCGTATTGTTTGTAGTGGTTTCAAAAGAGCTTCGTACCATTTTATGAAATCTCTACTTGGTTAAATAACATATATTCTTGTGTATTGGTTTAATTTCTCCTATATTAAATAGGGCTGGGAAGGGTTCGCAGCCTTTTATGTTATCGTGTATTATGTTATGTTAAATAGGGGGTGCGATCGAGGTCGTAGCCCTGTATAAAATATATTAACAAGATACGACATGACATCTCGTACAGCAATGGTAGCTAGAGCAAGTTTTGCATCAAAATAAAAAATGATGTATTTTCTTTAGCAAATACGCCATGGCGGCTGGTAAAATATACTCCATATTACAGGATATGGTCTACTATTGTTTCATATACCATGTTATTTAGGTTAGGTGTGGTATGCTCTTCAGGATTCTTCAGAATGTCTCGTATTCTTTTATGGAATGATCCATGTTCTTTAGCAAATATACCACGTCTGCTGGGAAAATAGAACGCCAGAGTATAGGGTATAGTCTAATATGTCCTCATATACCATGTTGTGTATATTAACTCAAGCACGGCCTTCAGGGTTTTATAATATGACTCTTAGACTTTTATGAAATAGACTAAATTGTGAAAAACTCCACAACAGTAGGAAGTCACGCCATACTACTCCCATAATTGTCGAATTTTCCTTCAGTCACTTATGTGAGATAAAGCTCGAGAATTACGATTTAACTAGTTTATTTTTTGGGGGGCATAAATAATAATAAAGCAAATGATATACCTACATTTCACGAACTTAGTAAGTTATAATTTTTATTTGAAACTATATTTCGAAGGACCCGTAAAGTCATCTTGGTAAATATTAAATGCCAATATTTTCGTTTTTCAGCTTTAAGGTGAATAAGGCTGAATTGTCTTTATAGCAATCAAGACAACTGTAGTTTTCAGAGGCTCCTAAAATAACATTTTTAAGAAAGTATTCCATACTTATTTTAGTAACTTATACGTTAGTTCATTTGTAAGTTGGTACCAACAATTTACAACAAATTGCAACAGTTTATAAAGCATACAGTTCCTCACGTAAGCATATTTGAAACCATTTAATATTGAAAGAATATATTTAATTTCTGTTCGGCGATAAAATAAACGTCACATGGCCGGAAGTTATTACTCTCAGTGTAAATGAATCTATAGTCATAGTTATAAAATATTAATGTGCGCACATTAGATAGTTAAGTTATTTTGCAATTAACTTTGTAACCCAGTGCACTCGTGAATAAGATCCCCTGAGCATACAATTGAATAGAATCACGTTGCATTCCTTTCCGTAAATTGCAGGTAACAGTGAAAGGGTGACAAGAAAGTTTCACTTGGCCTGAAAAGATAATACTTGATACAAACAAACTATCCAAATGTAAGGACGAAGCAGGAAACAATGTTACAGTCTCAGTTCATTATTACGTTTACTAATTAAGTAGGGTAAATGTAATTTAGAACAAGTTGATATTGAAAAAGAAGGTTTTTACCGAATGCTTATAACGTTGAGTTTAGCGAGATGAGAAGTATATCTCGATATCCGGATATAAACACATCTGCTGCATAAAAGTAATTTTATCAAATCACTATTACTCTGTTATTTTCTTAGAGAATTAACAATCCTGAAGAGCTTGCGATTGTGACTGTTATAGAGAATTGATATAATATCTTTCTACCCGCGTTGTAGACTATTGAGATAGTTGTTACCGTTCAATTCTGACCATTTGGTGTGCTTTTGAGCCATCACTCCATTCTTCTTGCCCTTCGTATTATGTAGCGATAGAAGACTGTGTCTTACCAAAAGCATTATACTGTGTATCGAATCGTCATACTAGTTGTGTACTATACAGCCAACAATTATTACTCCATTTGTGTGTACAAAAATCCTATTATATATATATCAATAAATGTATTGGGAATTAGTTTTACACATTTCTTTTGTTCTGAAAACTCAATAAAAACTTCATAGAAGCCGTATTTTTATATTTTCATAAAAGTAAAGGAATTGGTACTATACTTAATGTTAAATAGATGTGCTCGATATTCAACTTTTGGGGGACATTAGCATCTATGTATTTTTTGCTCATTTTATCATCAGTCCTTTTGGCGTTCTAAAGTTTTCTTTTTAGCATTTTGTCACATTTTACATGAATCTTGAAGTTCTCCAGCAACTTACGCGTACTCAACCTGATCGCGACTCTGGTTCGAAAGTCAAGACTTTCCGTCGAGCAGTGGGCACTTTATCGGTTTTACTGTTCAAACAGCTATTTGCTCACAAGAATATACGTTAAGTCGAGATACAAGAATTATAAAGAATTTCCGGTCACGACCATTAGCCTTACGTTAAGCCTAGCTTACAAACCCACATTGCCTTTCATATCTCGCTGTGTCCTTCGGGGAAAGCAAGACGAGAAATGTTCAATAGATAAGATAAGATAAAGATAAAATGAATTTAGTGGGCGGTAACAGCACTATGGCTTATGCCCGTACCGTAATGTTCAATCGAAGCCCGTCACACACATGGCTATCTCCAGATGTCACAAATCTGAATAATTAAATACAATGTTTAACGATTACATAATGCGAGCGTTAAAGCAGATTACTAACTGGAAAACTCAGATAGTTTCGAAAGTTTACCCGAATCGAATAGAAATACAGATAATAGTAATGGAATTATTATAAGTTAGATGTGAGGGGGAATTCGCGATATTGTGAAGGACGTAGTGAAAGTTCCTTCAGGTGAGTTGAAAGTATCAGAAAAACAAATTTTGCTTTGATGAAGCGTGGATTAAGTTCAATGAGGAACGGAAAGAAGCTATTCAACGATGAATAAGTACTAAAAGCGAAGAAAATGCCAACTACAGTAACGCGAGACACAACGCCACACACGGGTTCAGAAAGAAGAGCAGAGTATATGGCGCAATATATTCAGGAGAAAGAGAAAAAGGAAGACAAATAACATACGAGATCTGTGCAAAGTGTAAGCTCGTTAAAAAATGTTATCGCTCTAGATAAGTTATGATTAGAAATCAACGTGGAGATCTTCAGGCGAATCAGACTAAAATTACCGATGTGTGGAAAAATTATTTCGACTAACAACTTAATGTACACAACGGAGAAAAACAGAGGAATTTGAAATCTATACATCAATACCGTGGATACCCGAAACTACCAAGATCGAGGTCGAAATGTCGTACTAAATTAAACAATTTCAAATAAACAGGAATATACAATATTCCAGGTGGATTAATAACAGCGGGAGGATCGGCACTTATAAGGAACAACATAAGTTTATAAGTGCTATATGGAGAGAAAAGCTTCAAAAGGATTCCGAAACTTTAATAACAGTTCTGGTTTATAGAACAGAGATAAATCGGACAGTAATAATTACAACGGAATGCCATAACCCCCAAATGTTACAAAGTACTCCGTAATATCCTGCTAACTCGCTTAAAGGCATACGTTGATGAAATAATTGAAGATTACCAATGTAGGTTAACAAGAAATAGATGCACATTGGACCAGATTATTGACTTTAGATAACTCTTAGAAAAGAAATGGAAATACAATGGAACTGCTTACCAGATTAACTTTAAGAAAGCATATGGTAGATCAAAGGGGACAAACTACAATATCCTGGTAGAATTTGGAGTTCTGAAAAAAAATGTTCATGTTGATTAATATGTGTCTCATTGACTCATAAGCAGAGTACTGATAGGTAATAATATGTCATATTGTTTCGAGGTTCGCAGCGGATTGAAACAAGGTGGTACCTTCTCACCAGTACTCTTTATTTTGCGTCAGAATATGTGATTCAGAAAATAAATGAGAACAAAAAGGGATTATCATTGAATGGCTCGAATCAACTGTTCTCGTACGCGAATGGTGTAGATTTAATAGAGGACGATACCGATGCACTACAAATTAACACATATTTCTTAGTAGAATCGTACGATGAAATGGGTATATAGGAGAACATACTGAACACATAATATGTTATAACAAGCCGAAACACAGGGAATAATGGAATTAGATGCATAACAATTAAGAAATAGAACATATAAGCATTAGAACATTAGTAAACAAATTTAAATATTTGGGAGCATATGTAACAAGCATAAACGAAGTTACAGAATAAATAAAAATTCTCTTAATAATGGGCAACACATTTATATAATCCTTCCATAAACACCTAACCTCGAGAAATATCAAGGCAGTTGAAATAGAAAATATACTGAACGATTATTCTGACTGTAATGCTTTGTGGGTGTGGAAGTTAGAGTACGACCCTAGCAGATTAACATAAGTAATGTGTGTTTGAAAAAAGAAAGGTCTTGAAAAAGATATACGGGTTCAGGGAAAGAGATGAATGGAGACTGAAGGAAGAACTTCACGGACTGTACAACGCCCCCGATGTTGTATGATTAATGATATCACAACGACGAAGATGGGCAGGCCATGTAGCTCGGAAGGGAGAAAAGCGAAGAAATTGTTAAACCGGAGGGAAAAAGAACGTTAGAAAGACCGGGATGACGTTGGGTGGACAATATTGGAAGGGATCTTTGAGAGGTAGGTCTTTGTGATGAAAGCTTGCTTGATCTTTTTCAGGATAGAATCCTATATAAAAGTTTGTTAGTGTGGCTATGAACTTGCGAGGTCCGTAAGGCATAGTAAGTAAATTGTATATCTCATTATCACATAAGTCAAACAAATCTCCACTTTCATGGAAATATCGTCAAGGTGATCGCATTATAACTAATATTTTCCGATGTGGATGATGTTTCTATTCTTGTTCCGGCCTCGACCAAAGTTGTCAACACGAATTACAATTTAAATATAAAAATTACATATTTTTCATTATTTTATTTGAATGTACCAATGAAGTTTCTCATTTTAATTTTTTATTGTAGTCAAATATCTTAATTAAAACCTATTAAACATCTCCCCCCGAATGAGTTAGTATCTCACACTGACGTGTTGGATGAGGTGCAAATGTTGATATGTCTTTTCAAAGTCCCGTATATCCATTGGGTATACATGTAACTTAATGCAACTCTGTCAGTAAGATTATTAATGACGAATGTATATGTCTGTGCAAATTATAATGTTCTATTTACTTTATTTACTACACAGTGGCTCCTTGGCAAAAATGTATTGTATCTTGCCTTAATACACTGTTTTCTAAAGTGGGAGAACTATAGAAATGAGCATATAAACTAATAGAAATGGCGATCTCCAAGAGGATGTAGAAAATCTATAATCAAACATAGATTCTCAGGAATAACAAAGAAAGCGAAATATAACCTATGGAGCATTACAAGAATATTGAAAAATAATCATTACTATT
The DNA here is from genome assembly GCA_022664845.1 of Lepisma saccharinum. Lineage (NCBI taxonomy): Eukaryota > Metazoa > Arthropoda > Insecta > Zygentoma > Lepismatidae > Lepisma > Lepisma saccharinum. The sequence goes on from JAGDQP010035603.1 coordinate 11,216, forward strand.
TTTTTTAAGTTATGGGAGGGAAATTTCTGCGCGTAATATTTTTAATATTTCGGCCGAATGGGGAAGAATGCTTCATTAAAGTGCCGGTGGTCAAACTAATTTATAACGTTTTGATTTAAAATTAACATTAAAATTCATACATTGTTCTTCTGAAAAAAAAAACCTCAAAGTCAGTAACAAAAGAATCGAAATCAACAAAATCTAGCGAATACTTAGATTTCCAAATATACCACATTCAATAAGGAAATTGCATTAAGTGGGAACACCTTAAGTTTACATACTGATAAGTGCATACCACATTTTACACAAAGTTAAGCTAAATAGGAGCTGTGAGCTACCAGAATATTTAAAAATAGAGTCAGCTCGGCTTTCATAATGGGCAAGAACAATATTCAAAATTATTTTCCGTAAATGTACAGAAAGATATTTAATCCCATGGTACACATCGATTGGGATCGACTAGAATGCATGAGATAGATCAAAGTTCACGATTCAGAACTGATGTAATGGTCAAGCAACAGTCGTGACAACATTCGTATTATTTGATGCTTCGAGTCGAGCCTGACAAGCATTACCATTTTTAGCCAAGAATTGTACATGAACACTAGTGATCACATATACCACCACTGTGTTTAAGCAGGTCCAGATACCCCATAAATGCAACACAGACCCAGGAATTTTAGAGCTGGCGTCACGACCTCACATTCTGCGAGATTCGGAGTATCTTTCGATTCTCTTTCTGTTTTATAGTTGCCTAATATCTCCAGTACTTAATGTTCTTCTCCAGTATCTACTCGAAATCGTATTGGCATAGAGTACTACAATGAAGTCAAGATGGCGTGCAACATCCTGTACCGTAAATAACGCTCTGTTTTCAATCCAGACGAACGCCAGGAATCAATAGTGAGAGTGTTCTAATATCAAAATCCAGAAGATAATTAAATGGTGAAATGAATGATGATTAGTTTATTTTGACACAGTTTCACCTACAAAACTACATTGGCATTAAAATTTAAAGAGAATAACACGGTCGAGAAACAGAAAGTTGCTGTATGAGAATAGCATCCCAGATGTCGGTGCGGCATTCAAAGTTAACCCGGACATTGACCACCAACACAACAACAGAGCAGCCTCTTCCCAAGTATCAGTAGGGGGAAGAAGACTCTTAGAGAAATTAGAAACATGCAAAAATAAAATAGCAACACAGGAAAATTAACAGGTTATACGTAGTGGATTCCTACAAGAACTAAATCCTTAGAAATCATTTCTCATCCGGAACGCAACTGCGGAGAAAGGAAATAATTGAGTTTGGTAAATGTGATGTACATATTTATAGTAAAATAGACTAATGTGATGTACATATTTATATTAAAAGAGACTGTCACTTTTTCTGGGGAATCGACGAGGCTCCTGATGTAGTCGAATTACAAGAAGGTAATGGATGCAAGTGAAAATAGTGAGAGTTGAACCGCACCCATAGGCTTTGTGTTCAGAAACATAGATTGCCCCCAGAAGCGGTACAAGACGGAGATATGTGTATTAAGTTCATTTCGTATCAAAGAAGATGGAACATTTGGGAAGCTCAAAGATACTTAAAAGGGATAAAGAACTTTGGGACAGAGTGGTTAGCCCCAGTAAGACAACGTCTATTTATGCAAGTGAAAGAGCGCATGGGTCCATGTATTATTTAGAGTGCTGATGCAAAAATTATTGCGAATGTAGAAAAGATAAAGATAGTACTTGTGCATAGCAATGACCTCAACCTATTAGGAAACAAGTCGTCCTTTCGGTACCAATAAATATCGCTAGTTTTCGATTATAGCAGCTATAATTTTGGCTGTGAAGTTTTACCTAGAATTTGTGCTTTTTTCAAGGAGTTTCATTTCTATAGGTTTTGATATAAAACAACAATCAAGCAATATCTATAAGGAAGAAAACCGAAAATAAAAAAAAATGGCGTTGATCAAAATTTTGAACTGGTTATGAACTTTCACCTCTGAAAGTTTGAAGTCTCTAAGTTTGAATTTGTAGGAGAGGCTTTGAAATTTCGTTCAACGTGAAAAATGCATTATGGATATACGAAGATAGTGCTGCCATCTTTAATTGAAGATCGTTTCTTTAGATTGGCCTTAAGCATGTTTCTTTTTTCGATCAGCCTTAAGCATGTAAAAAAGGGCTTCATTAATTTGATGTGAATACTGACTCTCTGAAGTTTGTATCTATGTTCTGTAATTTCACAATTGCTATAATTTATGAATCATAAAAAAACAGCCGTTCATCAGATAAATTTATTGCAACTGAGAAATGCATTTGTTTGAATAGGCTTGTACAGATTACTTCATCATAAAAGACGAATTACTTCTAATATGATAAATTAGACAGCAAAACCAAAATAAAATTAGATCTTGTAATTTATGTGAACATCAACAAATATAAATATATACAAATCAGTAATTACTAATTAATAATTTCTTCTTTCAGTGACAATACTAATGGAAGTGTCGGTAATAGGGGCTTAATTACAATGACTAGTTTCTTTAGGGAGTCTGTGACCAACCCTGTTAGGAAATCCAAGGTAAGTTTATCTCAGTCTCTATTAATTAAATTTTAATTTAAATTAGTTTTAATGATTTAATTAAAACAATAACAATTATAGTGCAATTTGTTATTTTGATACCTTTCCAAAAATAACAACATTGTCCATAATAAATTCAATATTAAGAAAGTCATTAATATCGTGACTAGAGTGGGGACACCTTGTCTCAAATTAGGCACCTTTGTCTCAAATTTTGGAACCAGATTTGGTCACTTTTTGGAACAAGATGTGGGTGCTTTCTATTCTCTTTTATGCCCCTTATTTTAGTTGTAAAGAAGAGTATTATTTTGTAAAAGAGTATGAGGTCCTTTTCCAACCTCTATTCAACATAGCAGAAATTACGCCTTCCAAAACTATGAAATTTCTATTTTTAACCCCTATTTAACATAGCAGAGATTACACTGGCAACGAGTTTACAGGTACAATCCAATCCCTATTTAACAGAGAACACATGAATTAACCAGATTTAATCTAGCAAAAGCTACGAAGCTCTTTTCACATCAGTACCCGAAAGGTTACGAAATTATTCCATAAAGGCTACGGTACTTCTTGCAACCTCTATTTAACATAGCAGAGATTACACAGGAATATAGACCCAAATTACGTTCTCCAACACTATGAAAGGGTATGATAGCAGTTAAGCTACCTCTTGAACTCATCCAATACAAAGATTAACCCTATTTTCCAACCCGTTTTTATGAAAGACTACGGCACTTTTATCAACCCCTATTTAATATAGCAAATAAAAGGCTACGGTATAACCAGGGTCTGATAGCACCAACTACCCAATTTTGAAGTTTGGTAAAAATGGCACAAAAAATTGGCAATAGGTCCACATTAGGATCAATTCTTCGAAATGGCTGAAAATATCGAAAAAATAAATTTAAAACGCCCCTATTACGGTAACCCCCTGTCGATTTTAATTATAATCTACCTAATTCCAAAGTTTGATAAAGATGGGACTAAAATTTGGCAATAGGACCACATTAGGCCCAATATCTCCGACACGGCTTAAAATATCGAAAAAAAATAAATCGAAAGACACCCCCATTATGGTAACCTCCTGTCGTTTTTCATCATAACCTACCTAATTCCGAATTTTGGTAAAGATGGGACAAAAATTTGGTAGTTAGGAACCACGATCCAGAGTTCTTTAAACACCTTAAAGGAGCTGTTAAAGGAACCTGGCTGGAGGCTAGCAAACTCCATCATTTCGTATGTGGGTGCTAATAGTGTTGGATGGGAAGAGTGGATTGTGGGTGAGTAATTATTTACTTGTTTTTTTGGATATAGCATTGTAAAACGTGCATGTCCCCTATAGTATGTGTTATTAAAAGTGTGGGGGTTGTAATATTTAGGTATAATAAATAGTTTGGTCACATACGCACAGTGCACGAGAAGGCTGATGGTCTTTTGCTCAAGATAGACTGCTTAATTTTATAATTTGAACAGGGTTTGTACGTGTGCTGTAAACAAACCACCCTATCTCGTCGAGCTCAAACGGTGAAACATATTAAAATTTCATATTTTGTATTATGGCGTCTAGCAACATATAAGAGGGTCACAGACATATTATGTTCTAGAAGGGGTGGGAGCTTTTTGGCTTTCAACAGGCATTGTCTGTGGGGTGCGCAAATATTTACAGCATGTAGCATACATTCCACAGGCGTATGAGATGGCCCCAGCCATACCCTCCTAATATACTATTTCAGTGGTGTATTGCCCGGCGAGTGCTGTACCCAACCCAACCCCCAGAACGCGGGTACGCCGTCTTTTACCTTGAGGTCAAAGGTTAGATATTTAACAGTGTATATCGCATAAACGACGCAATATATTAACATGCGGTTTCCGGTTAAGCCCTAAGACCGGCGAGTGGCGTATATGAAAAGTGTTGACCTGGGGTCAAATGTCGATTATTAAATTTACTTTATTTCGTAAACGACGCAATATATTAACATGCGGTTTTCGGTTATGGCAAAAGACAGGCGAGTGGCGCACATGAAAAAAGTGGAGAGCTCGGGGTCAAAGGCCAAATAATAAATGGATTATATTTCGTAAACGATGCAAAATATCAATATGCAGTTTTCTGTTATAAACTAAAATTAGTGAGTGGCGATTCAAACACTTTTTCTGGGAGTTATAAGTGTGTGTGAGTTTGAGTGTGTGGTTGCTACCAAATAAGTCCTGTTATTATTATTTCAACTTCAATGTGTAAATTTAAAAAGTATAATCCTTTTTTTTACAGATTGAGTGGCTTAACACAATAATACAGGAAAAGGTTTTCCGTAATTTTATAGCCAAATATTAATAGTTGCTGTTGTTGTTGTTACCAGGAATACTATAATACTGTATTATAAAAATCACTCTGTATTTATTTTATAGTTACATACTTGGTTATTGTAAATTAATATAATACGGTATTATAAAAACATCGCCTATTCCTTTACAGTTGCTTATTATATAGTAGCATAATTGTTAGTCGGTGTTATTGAAATGGAACGTTTCAATATTATTATTGAAACTCGCTGTTATTATAAACGTTCTAAAGATAACGGTGCGTTAATAACTGTAGAGATAAACTGCACCGCCGCAGGGGGAGATCCCAATTACATGGGTGGAAAAAGCAATGAGGGAGTTGGTAGACTATTTAATGCAAAATATTCTTCCACATCATCAGGTCGGCCTAACTTTCATGAACCAAAAATACCCAGATAAGCCCTTCTACCTGTCGTTTAGACACACAAGAAATATGAGTAGTGAGCATGTGTGGACAGCCCTGGAGAAAGTAATCCAGTCAAATACATCGTTTTTGTACCAGGATCGTTTCGTGGTATACTTCCATCATGTCGAGTTGCCTACAGGCGAGGGTCTTGTGAAACAAAATTTTGCCACCACGTCTGCACATACAGCCGGTTATCACGGTATAATCCGTATAAAAATACCGATAACCGCTGTTTGGTCCACGCCTTGGTCATCGCCAGGGGATTGCTTGAGAGCACAAATAACAAGAATGAGGTACTTAAAACAGCACCAAAAATTTATGGTGACAGAAGTGTCTGCGTTATGCAAACAAGCAGATGTAAATTCAACTAATGGTGAGATAAACCCGAACTACAAAAAATCCAGGACTGTATAACAGGGTATAATATTACTGTTCAGGGTACTAAATATAATGATTTTTCAGGGAAAAAGGTGTTTTTTGAGGGCCATACCACCAGCAAACCAATCAATCTTATTTTTAATAATAAGCATTATGATGTAATTACCAGCTTAACAGCGGAAATCTCGTGCGGTTTTTACTGCACAGAATGCCATAAGAAATATAATACAAAGGACAACCATGTGGCGAAGTGTAAATTTTTATGCAACAAGTGTCGATCAAAACCGTCATTCACCACCACTGAGCAGTTAATTTATTGTAATAAGTGTAATAGAGGGTTTTACGGCGCAGGGTGTTTTGCGAATCATAAAGGCGATGCTTTATGCAATACCCTGCGCGTTTGCAATATGTGTCTTAAGGCTTATGTTATTAAGAAAGGGCGTAATCCTCATATTTGCGGGGAGGCGTTCTGCACTGTGTGCTGTAACATGATGCCAACGAGGCATTTATGTCATATTATACCAGTCAGCAAACGCTATCCCTTGAAATGGATGATGGTGTTTTATGATATCGAGTGCAGGCAGGAGAAAGTAATGAGTCATGCCGTGGCGGAACAATAGCCTAATTTAGTCGTGTGTCAACATGTGTTCTAGAAGTGTTGTGGTAGTGAACAGTGCAGCAATTGTAGTAAAAAATCAACAGGTATTTTATGGCGACGGCTGCATTGATCAATTCCTTGATTATTTGACTGTTACGTGATCAGGTATTAATAAGCTTATTTGCCTCGCACGTAATGGAAAAGCCTGTGATAGCCACTTTATCCTGCGCAGCTTGATGGTAGAAAAAAAGTGGACACTTCACGTAATAATGCAGGCGTATAAAATTATGTCAAATAAAATATTTATATTTGAAATTTATCTACATCATCCATTTCCTCCCAATGGCTTTGAACAAACTGAATGAGGGTTTAGATCTGCCCCTGGCTATATTGTGGTTCCCCCACTGATTTAACACTACTACCAACCAGTTGTATTGTGGGGAGTTGCCCGGAATAGCCTTTTATGATGTGGGCAATTTGAAGAATAGACAACAGGAAGAATTTCCATAGTGGCATGCGGGTGAGAAAAAGAGGCTGGGCGATAATGGTTTTATATTTAAAGAACAGCTCATACAATATTGTGTCGAGATATGGATTTGCTTCGGGAAGCGTGTGTCAAATTCATGACAGAATTTCTCTCGCTAACTGGTGTGAATCCGTTCATCGATACAATCTGTATAGCTAGTTCATGTAATTTGGTGTTTCGTAGGCGGTTCTTACAGCTTGAGACAATAGGTTTCATCCCACATAATGGGTATCGATGGCGCGATACTAAGTCTGTGGGCGCTGTCCATTTACTAGTACATGAGGCGCAAAATTTTGGTATTAACATTGAACATGCAGGTAAAGGTATGGAATTTACAGTCACAGGATTGTTCAAAGTAGATGGATATGCCCTGTACCAGAACCAAGAGCATGTCTGGGAGTATCAGGGGTGCCTCTATCATGGTTGTCTATGGTACTACCCCCTAGCGCGTGACAATTCTGTGTTCAATTACCCCTACAGCACTTTTAATACGAGCTATGAGAGCACTTGTGCTATAATAGCCCGATTGAAAGAACTGGGGTACATTGTACATGAAATGTGGAAATGTCAGTGGCGTCGCAAACTTCGAGACCACCCCGAAGTACACGATTTTGTTCGCAGCCACGCCGCAACAAAAATGCCTAATCCAACCTCGGGATACCCTGTATGGGGGTCGTACAGACACAACACAGCTATATTATAAGGTAAAGCTCAGGGTGAGGGTTAAATATGTAGATATAAATTCCCTTTACCTCTACTGCTGTAAGGTAAAGAAATACCCAGTGGCCCACTCAAAGATCTATGTCGGTGACAGCGAGTGTCCGGATATTTCTTATTTGAGGGGATAATAAAATGCATTTTCTTGCCACCCAAGAACCTTTACAATCCGGCTCTCTCCTATCGAACAGGTGGCAAATTATTATTCCCTATTTGTAGCACATGTGCGGACACCTACAACAGCGCAGAAGAGGAATGCACACACACCGATACTCAGCGTGCTGTGACCGGTGTATGGGTTGTGGATGAAGTGAGGAAAGCGGTTGAGAAAGGATATCGTGTGTTGGAAAACATGAAGTATGAAAATATAGGGTAGTTATGTATGACCCCGAAAAGAAAGGAGGAGGACTCTTCACCGACTATATTAACATGTTTATGAAGGTGAAGACTGAGTGTAGTTAGCGGCCAGCTGGTAGTTATACAGAGGAAGAGAAAGAGGCCTTCATAAAGGAGCATTTCGAAAAGGAGGGTATTCAGCTGGAGCGGGAGAAAATTGCTAAGAGCAACTCGAAGAAGAACATCGCCAAACTGGCCCTGAACTTGCTGTGGGGCGAATTCGCACAGCGGGAGAACATTGACCAGACTAGTATTTTTAGAGAGCCATAGAAGTATTTTACGAAACTGACTGACCCCAACATTGAAGTCAAATCGTGCACTGCAGTGGGTAATAAGATTCGCCTGCTAAACT
>JAGDQP010035604.1:3804-17052 GCA_022664845.1 Lepisma saccharinum
AATTTAGAGCCGTTTTCATCATCTGTCTATGAAAGTTCAGCTGAATGATTAAAAAATAACTTACGTCATGTGTTTACTAAAATTTTGATATTTGATTTTGCTCATGTGGAAGAAATATTTGAATAAATAAATATATTATTTACAGTATTAGCGGATGGTTATTATTTCAAAAGAAATGCATTTTATCCAAGTCATTACTCATCATAGTTCATGTCTAAAATTTTAAAACGCCATTCTATACAATTATTTACTTTTATCTACTCTAGAAATCTAACCTTATTCTCACGAAATTTTACATTCTACTCAGGAATTTTTAACATTTTCACTCACGAAATTTAAAGATCTTTAGTCTTGAAATTCTACTGCCCCTAGCTATAGAATACCAGCCACTCGCAGCATGAGTAAATAGGATCTGTTAAATACCCTAAACCTCCACCCACCGGATATCCGAAGAAAAATAGCTGTTCTCAAATTCTTGTATAAATTCCATGGAAAATTCAGATCTGAATCTCTCTTCCCTGAACTTCATTTTCGCATGTCTACTAGACCCGCTCCAAGCAATCACCTATTTTATATAGATCGGCCCAGACTATCTATTATGAAGCGCTCGCTCTTATACAGGTTACCTAAACTCTACAGTGATCTTCCGATGGACATTGATATATTTAGCATGGAAATTTCATTTACGAGTAATGCAGCCGTGAGACGCTTTCTATGTTCATGTTAACTTATCAACACTAGTTTTTCTTGTTGTTGGTCTTGTTAACATTAAATATTTTTTGTTAATTCTTCTGAAGTTGTTAATACGTTCCAATGTAAAATGGCTAGCTAGCTGGATTTGGAATTTTGTTAAATGAATAAATTTATCTGCGTATTATCAACTGCATTTATATGTTTCACTGCCATTTTTGAATTAGGAAATTTCAAATGACGGTAGCCCAATGTAGCTTTCGTCAACAGGCGGCAGCCCAACATAACACATTTTGAATTCCGAAATCCAAGAAGGTAAAATCCAAAAATATTTAATGGGAATTAATTCTAAATTCAAAAATCTTGATTTCAGAGAGTTCCAACAATCTAAGTGTGCTTATTTTTTTAAAATCGTTCGATTTTCATAAAATTCATATCCGATAGTCCCGGAAGCACTGAAATCTTAAATTCGAAAATCAAAGTGGCAGGATAAAATTTATAATTTGAAGAATCGTCTGATTTTCATGAAATTTTATACGTAAAAGTTTCTAGGGTCGCTCAATTCCTGTCCTAAAAAGTCAAATATCTTAAATTTGGTAATGTAAGATAAAAAAATGTAGACTTGAAAAATTGTCCGATAGTCATGAAATCTTGCACGTGTTAGTTCCGAGCTGCACTGAATTGGATTATAAAGTAAAATATCTTGAATTCCATAATTCAGGGTGATAAGCGTAAAAAACACACTATCCGATTTCCATAAAATTTCATATGGCAGGGCGATTCTAAAGTAATACATTTTTAATTTCGAAATCCAGGATACTAGCAGCAGTATATTCCACTTTAAAGTCGTTTAATTTTCATCTTCAAGTTTTCTAAATGGGGCTAAGTTCAATTCCAAAACAAATTATCCTGCATTCCCCAAGAATTCTCAAATCCACTATGATTACAGCCAAAGAAAGTGTTTTTTTCACAAATTGTTCAACTATTGAAAATTTTCATATTTAGGAGTTCCGAAGGCCTCTAAGTTCTTAGTCTAAAATATTGAATTTCAAAATCCGAGACGTTTTCCTGTATTTTTGTTTCTCCTTTATGGTAACAATTATTCTACTATATTTTTTCTATAAATTTCAACTAGTGATTCGCCAGGTAAAGCTACAGAAAACGTAAAGTAAATGCGGTGTTATATTCACTGTTTCTGGATTTGAAATGTGGCCTTCTTGAGTATTTTTACTACTGATATTTGCTCCATATACAGGGAACTGCTAATTGAATTTTGAATTTTATTTTTAAGGCCTTTAGGCAACTTTGGCTTGATGGTGATGGAATGAAGAAAGGGGAAGGAAGGGGAAGAACCCCGAGAAAACCCACGCACACAGTGTTTGTCCACCACAAACTCCACATGGATCGAACCGACGCCACTGGCACCAGAGATGAACTCTCTACCATTGAGCCATCGCGGCCCAGGAAACTGCTAGTCTTGCAATAGACCCAGGTATATATGGCATTATAGTGGACCGGCATAACGAACAAAAATTTGCACAATTCAAGCACGAAATTTGACATAGTGAAAGAGTAGCATATTTTGGACAAACCTAGATGTAGGACCATTGCAAATTCTATTCGATAAACGTATTCCATTCCAGACTTCATTCTTCCAATATGGCCGGGATAAATATTCGATTTCCGGAAATATAGCTCTGCTATTCTATGGCAATGTCTTGGAATTGCTATTCTGTACCTTTGTAGTTTCTAGTTATATTTATTAGCGATCCTTACATCAACTACATATTTCAGAATGTTGGGCGAGGCTTGGAGCCCGTGCCTTCCAGTCACACCAGCTGCCAGAATTCTCCAGTTTTAGAATGCCTTCCCTTACATATTTTATCTTATTGACGACTGTAGGGGATCAACCTCCACTGTAAGTATATTCTAGGGTAGACGGGGTTATATCGATGAGGGGGACAATAAAGATCAATACGATCTTGATTTGGAAGATTTTTATTTCAGTCTGCACTCTATCGAGTGAAGTAACAATAGGAGAAAATACAAAAAATGGCCGAGATTAGTATCGAATCCATAGTATTCGGGGTCGCTGAGCTGATTGGTGATAGACCCAATGACATTTAAGCCAAAGCTTAGTCGAATAGAACGAATAGAAATCTGTAGAATATATTGGACATTTTTAGAAACGAATATAACTATGTTGAACCTAATTGAAGATTGGAATAAATAAATACTGGGTAACGCCAGATAATCAGCTAGTTAAAGATAAAACAAAATAATCAAAGATAATCAATTAATTAAATAATAGTGTGTTACTAAAAAAACATATGACTTATTACATAAAATGCCAGGCTTTTCCTGTAACGGAAGAAGAAAAAAACTAACGAGTATTACAATAAACAACAAAAATAACAATGCTGCTACTACTACAGTGACATACATAAAACCTTCAGTACTTTCTATCGGCGTTATTTTAGGTTTGATTAGAATCGGTTTAGCTACTCTTACGTGATGTGTGCATATAAGTTTAATAATTTTAATCTCGTTATCATGGAAAGATAAATAAATAGATCAACCCTTTAACAGTGCCAAAATCGTAAAGAGGGTAATGCCCTCCTCTGTCATTACGCTACATTTAATTGGAATCGGTTTAACCGTTTTCACCTAATACTTAAATATGATTTTAATAATTGTCTAGTATCCGTGAAAACAGTAGTTAGCTTGACATTTTAACACGCGTACAACCTTGAAAATGAAGCCCTTCATCATTTTGCCAAAATTGGTTCCGATCGATCGATCAGCAGTTTTCACGTAGTAAGCTTATTACATAGATTAAGTTTTATATAAGTATAAACCCTGCCTTACGTCAGTTGATTTACTTTTTTTATTTAAAAAAGTGTTTAAAGAAAGAAACTAATATTAACTTTCTGTTATGCTCAAATGAAATCGACGTGGAAATAATAGTGAAATTCAATAATTGCCTTTGATGATTTCGTAATTTCTTATGACCGTGCCATGCTTTAGGGTTTATTTGTGATGATCACTTTAATTGCTATAAACTTTATATATGCCTACTAATAACAGCTGTCTTAATATTTAATTATATAATTTTATATGCTTCAGAGATTAGTATTCTTAATAATTACACGGGTCAATTCAATAATTGCAGTTGTTTGTAATTTTGCTGTTTTCGCCAGTGATTTCCAAGCATATAGACATAATAATTTAAAAAGTGATGATATTTAACACCACCTGAAACAACATAACAGTTCGCATTCATTAATTAGTTGGAGAGCTAATGAAATAGTAGTTCAATAACAGATCACTTATTCATAATTGATGAGAACAACAACAATGTTATGACATTTTAGAGGAAACGGCCCTAAACCATAGGGATGACCCAGCAATACTATTAATAATTTCATAATGCTGTTAATTATCAAATATCAAGCGATTTTCGCTAGAACGTCTATTCTAAATTTAAAGACCGAATTTCGAAATTCAAGATGTTACCAGACGAAAGTGCAAGTTTTAAAAAAATGCTCAATTTTCGTGAATTTTCATATATGAGGAATCCGAAAGCTGCTCCAAGATGGTAGCAGATCGGAACACTCTCATTTTAAACTATCATTTGATTTTCGTGAAACTCGAATCGAATTCAATTCAATTATATGTGGGTTCGAACTCAATTCCAAAATCCAACAACTGAAAACAATAAATATTAAAGTATCATCCAATCTTCGGGAAATTTTATTTGAAATTTGCACTGCATAAAACATTTTTTAAGTTGTATACTTTTAAATGGATGGCAGAAGGTTTTGTAAACAGTCAAAAAATACTGTCAAGAGATATTTCTGATCTATAATATTTCATAGTCAAAATTCTTAAGCCAAGCAGTAGAAGCTGGGCTGTAATGGAGGGTATAGGCGTATATTCACCTAATTGTTTTGTATTCCAGCGTATGTTCACCTGAATTTTAAGACCTTTAGACATCTATGGCTCAGGCCGGTTTAGGTAGGAGAAGATGCGGAAGGAGTCGGCCATGGTCCAGAAATTCTCCTGTTGTAACTGAGGGGAAAACCTTTCAGGATGGTAGCCGCTGGTATCAAACCCAGGACTCTCTGAATGCAAAACCAACGCTCTACCAACTGAGCTACGGCCGCTTTGTATAAAATCAGTTGTCAGTCAAGTTCATCCATAGAAATACTTAAAATCTGATTCCGTAAACGTCATACCTGATAGTAGACCAGGGACGGCGCTACAGGCGATATGGGGGCTTGAATCCCTCCTAAAATCTACGTTAGCCTCCTTCTAGCCCCCAGTTTTGTCAGTATTCTTTATTTTATAAATATATCGTAAACTTAAGTCAGCCCCCTGACTTTTTCAAACGAAATATTATAGTCCGCCCGCCGGGCGTTTTATCCAGGCGCCATTATTTTAGCCAACATGGCAAGTCAATTCATTAAATACTCATTTGTTTAGCTTTGTAACTTTGTAGAACAATATAGAATATTAACTTAGTCCTTTTTCCATGTTTCAAATATAAATACAAACCATAATTTGTTTTAATCTCCATCTAAAGGTACAGTATGAAGACCAGACATTAGAACTATCAAATTTCATAGTTCCTTATCTTCATTTACTAAGGTGACCAAGCTCAAGGTCTCTTCCATAAATCTGGTCACCTTAGTGAAGGAAGTTTAGGAAGGGAACGAAACAAACGGCGAGGTAGTATTTTCAACTTTGGCCCTGGCTGACCCTTCCCATATCTTTTTCCCTACGATATCCCGTACTAAGCTATAGATACCTATAGCATTTGCCATAAAATAAATTCAATTCAATTCAATCCGTAAACACACTTCGAAACACTTTTTTCTAAGAAATCCCCCGTATAGACATTTGTTTTATAAATTTAAAACGAGAAAATTAATAGTGAGCAGGAAACAAGAAATATGAGAGATTTTGTGAAACTATCTTGCATGTATAACTAACGGAAGTTTGACTAATTTCCGTTTAGTTACAACATTATAGCAGACAGGCACCCAAGGTTATCTACAGGATGTGTTCTTTTCCGTTAACAAGCCATACTTTCTCCACCTTCCATTGTTTGATAATTTTTATTAATTTCCTACATTCTTTTGGTTGTAACACCTTTACATCCAATGCCATTTTGAAGGTCTTTAACAATTTCCAAACTTCTATTTCCTAAAATTCATAATTAACATGCCTTCTTTTGTTATACTTATTGAGTTAACATATATTCTGACTAATGCCTTTTCAATAGTCATATATCATATATTCTGACTAGGGTCTATTACGGTTTGATTATTTTCTGCCTTTGAGGTCGAGTTAATCGGTATCAAGCTGTTATAGGTAAAATATACAAAAATACAGAATCAAACCCAGAGTTGTTTTAGCAAACAGTAGCAGAGTGTGGCGAATTTTGTGAATACATCCAAACCACTTGTAACTAAACACTTCTACAGTGTGTCATTTCGTGTAATATGATGGTAAGATATTTATATAACTGTATTCTTGTAATTACGGAATTTGTTTATTTATAACTGTTCTATTTTGTTGGTGGCGAGTGAGCATTCCTATACACATATGGTAGCAAAAGCTAATGTTTCTGACAAGGTAGTTAGGAATCGAGTTATTTTCGCAGTGAATCCCGGATTGACTATAATGTATGTTATAATGTGTTTTATATGTCTATCACTATATGCTAGCTATATCAAGGCGTATGCTAACTTTATATCCTTTAATAGTTTGCAAAATGCTATCTTGAAACACATCTGCATAATTGTTCAATGTTTCATTTTTTTAGTATCTCTGCTGTTAGTATGTTATTTGACTGATGATACCTAACAGCTTCATTGTTATTATTAACCACATTATCAAGGGTAAAATATATTTTCAATCGTGGCATACAATTCCTATAATGTCTCGCCCTAATGCACATCTATGGTTTTATTAGCGAAATTTAATTTCAGATTTACTGTACTTCTGTTTGTAAATTTTCTCCATTTGGTGCTTGCAATATTATATTTAAAGTAATATTGCTTCATCTTTTCTAATTACTCTGTTTGTGGAAACTGTTATTAAACTTTTTCCGGCTCCTGTATTAATCTCCGATGGAATTCTACGTCAACTTTTAATGATGTTCTGGATGTATGGCTCAATGCTCCCCTTCCACGTCTAATTGATTTGCCTTTGACATACTTGATAGACGACATTTTACTCGTTCATCATTTGTATTTCTTTACCAGTTATAACACTATGTTTTCATCTTGCCTTAATTTGTTTAAGATTTACGTTACTTAATATATATGCCATATTAAAAAAAAAATGAATGCAAGGGCAAAAAGGAAAAGTTATACAGTATCCCGATACGATTTGAGTTCCGAAAAATCTTGTTTAACTAGCGAAGATGTGTCTCAGCGACTCCATAAGCAGAGCACGGATTGGTAATAATGTCAGATAGTTTCAAGATTCGCAACGGATTAAAACAAGGCAATGCCTTGTCCCCACTACTGTATAACTTTGCGTTAGAACATGCGATTTTAAAAATTAAAGGAGACAAAAAGGGACTATCATTGAATGGTTTGAATCAACTGTTCGTATACGCGGATGATGTAGATTTATAGGGAACGATATAGATGCACTACGAAACAACACCGATGTCTTAGTAGAAGCGTGCGATGAGATAGGTCTACAGGTAAACATAGATAAAACAAAATACATGATAACAAGCCGAAACAAGGGAATGAAGGAAATAAAACTATAAGAATTAGAGATGAGGTCATAGAGAAAGTAAACAAATTTAAATACTTGGGAGCATACGTAACAACCAAAAATGAGGCCACGGAAGAAATAAAAAGTAGTTTAGTATCGGGCAACGCATTTTTCTATTCAGTCCAGAAACTTCTAACCTCGCGATTAATATCAAGAAAGTTAAAATCAAAATATACAGAACGGTTATTCTTCCGGTAATACTTTACGGTTGCGAAAGTTGAAGTACGACCCTAGTGGATGAACATAAATTACGTGTATTTGAAAATAAGGTTTTGAGAAAGATATATGTACAATGAACCTCAGATTGAGTACGTTTCAATCTGACCGTCTTGGTTCAGTTTCATTTCTATTATATTCGGTTCCGATATATTTTTCCAGTAGTCGAATATCAGGATGATACCTATGGTGTCTGCAGTACAGCCTTTGTTCGCTTCGTTCCTTTCCTCGGAAATAGTGTTCGTCATGAGAGATTATCCATTACCCTTTTCGAATGTCTTTTTACAGGTTACTCAACGCGCATGCGCTTGCTTGTCTTGGATGTCAATAATAAATCTCCAAGCCAATGACGCCATGTTGAGGATGAAACTAAGGTCCGAAGCTGATACATGAATTAACACTTAGATTAATGTTAGAAACACAACTCAACTAATAGTATACTTCCCGCAGGGCAGCCGAAATAGACTTCTTTGGCTACTTTCGTCCTTAGAGAGGAATACTGGTTGTGAGTGAAAATTGAAATTGTTTGGGGAGAACCGAATCCCGATGCAGGAACCAACCGCCAGCGCCAGGCAGACAGCCAGGGAATGTGTGTGTGAATTTTGTTTGTTTCCAGAGTGTCATGACCCATATTATTTGTGTTTTTAGAGAAAGATGAGATTATGTGTTACCGATCCTTGTCATTATGAATTTCGATGTTTCAGCTCTGCGCCGCGTACCGTGGAGAAGTAAGTGTTGGGAGATATTGGGATTAGAAACACAAAAACATGTACTACTTTTATATAAAGCTCAATTAAGAGTATATTTATCTGTTTATTAATTTTCTTATTTCCTTTTTCTTCTCCAGGGAAAGAATCTGGATGCTAATCGCTATGCCACGAAGAAAACTATTGCTCAGGGCATGTTGGACATTGCCCTGTTAACAGCCAATGCAAGCCAGCTGAAATACATTCTGCAAGTCGGAGACAAACACGAATTCTACCATTTAATGTTGGCGCTTATCTCTATATCTATAATTTTACAGGTAAGTGATGACAACTTAATGTATATTTTTTAATTATCATGTGTTTCTCCCCCAGACCACTCAACTTCAGATACTTTTTCTTTGTATGATTTTCGTTGGATAATGAACTTAGAAAATGCGTGTGAGGTCCTCTTCTGTGTCTTTTTAGCTCTATTTAATTTTCAATATTTCCTGTTTGATATTGTTTATAATTAAAGAATTCACTTTGGAGTTGCTGTACTTTTCGTTCCACTTTGAACGTTTTAAAGTTACGTGAAGGCAACTTGAAAACTTAACGTTAAAAAGTAAACTGCAATTAAATTTAAAATAACAACAACGCATAAGTGTTATTTACCAACAAATATTTTTGTAACGAGTATAATCTCGATTTTAAAATACAATGCTTGAAATTTGACCCAGATAACTTGAATATTTAAGTACCGTTCAGTTACCCAAGATTGCATTCGTCATATGGTCATAATTCCATCTTGTTTGCTTTATTATCTTTTTAATCTGTTTTTAATTTATATGAATTCTCTCGGTCTAGAAGCTCCGTACGGAGGTGAAATAGAGGATAGGTTGTATGTAATCTTCATATGAGAGCATTACACTTTGTGTCTCTGCTTGTGTACTTACTACCAAGCGTAAATTTTCAAACAATGGTATTGCAATTTCTCACGAGAATCTCTCTTTACTTTCTTATATCCTGGGATTTCCAGGTGATATTTCTCCATCTGTGTTGCATGTACTCTCTTACTCATTATCAGTTAATTTTACACTCACAAAAACCTTCTTGAAATATGAAGAAACTGTCAAAGTTACCTCTTCGACACTTCAAATTCGTCTGTAATAGCTTTGATACTAATTTTCAACGTTTTCTCAAGATTATTTTCAACTTTATCCAGAGGAATAGCACAGCGATAGAGTTCTCTCTGGTAATCATTAAGTCCTTGGTTTGAAAATATCTCCGGTCATAGTGAATGATAATTTCATTGAAATTCTCCCGTTTATTCTACGTAAAAACTGAGATAGTACTTTGAATTCAGCTCAGGCACATTTCATATTCTTGATGAAGAATTTTGCTATACGTTACATTGTTGGCTTCTGAATATGTACTTAATACTTACATTCTCTTTTTACGGAATATATTATGCCTTTGCCCTTGTCACTTTGTTCCACTTCATATCTTCACTTGAAATACTGCTTACACATTTCGATTTTGACGTTCTATTTTCTTGTAATTTGACGTGCTTCTCTGGTTTTCTTTGTTTTAATTACCATTTCTTTAGGTTTTTTTACGTTATTCGTATTTCATGTTCCTCACAGCTCTCTTCTAGCTCTTTTACCATCTTATTAACTGACGATTATTTATCTATCAGAACTGTATCGTATGCAAATCCAATGCATTTCATTTTTATTCCTCCAACTCTTCCTTCATTCTCTTCACAAATTCTTTTAGATACATCTTAGATGAAGTGGACGCAAGGTAACACCCCTGTTTTATTCTTCTACCTATTCTGGTTTGTTCTTTCGAGTCATCTTCCACCTTTACCTTCATTCTCCGATTGAAATATAGATTCCTACATTGAATGTATACTAAATGGTTGAAGTGATGTCAAATTTATGTACGTTGTGTCACTTCTTAGTGGAATAGAATGGTAACGGAGGAGAAAATTGATAAACAAAGACATTATTGCAGCGTTACCAAACTATTGAAATTTACTTTCCCACCCCAAGTGTTTCTCCGACAGTTCTTTCTTAGTAGCCCGACAGTTCTTTCTATCTTACGAATGAGTTGTACTAAGACAGTGAGTTTGGTGAAATTATGACCGACCTGCGCTTACCTCACTGTCAGTATTCAAGTGCTTCGGTTAGGGCTGTTAAAGAAACACAGAGGACCCTTCTGATTGTAAATATTGAATATCGGATAAAAGTAGCTCGTTACATTTTGTTTGGTATTAAAATTAAATGTAAGAATAAACTGTGATTTGTAGTTGTTCCATACATTGAGATGAATTAAAAGGAAAAGGAAATATATGAAGAATGGTCTGGGGTTTGCATGTACTATTTTTCTGGTAAAACTCTCGATTGTCTGGAGGTAGTCGTGCACAAGATAATAATCCCGCTTGTTGGAATGTGTAACAAAAAATACACAACAGTAAATTGTATGGGGAGTTCTGCACTAAAAGTCCAATCCCTACACTGTATGTTGATTACAATGCATTGCGCAAAACATAATTACACTACACAAATATGTCGGATGTTGGTAAAACATTTACAACACTTGTTATTGGAGTTAAGGTTTGTTTCCTAATAATATCCCATTCAGGTAGGTGTAAGTGAGTCAAAATTCAAAGCTAATCTGATTACTGGATATTCTGATATGAGTATGAATCTTTGCATAATATCTAAATGAATGAGGGAAAACTTTCTCGTGGCATCGAGCATTTTAGGTTTATTAAAAAAAAAAAAAAAAGAAATAAAAGAAAATTAAATGGAAAAGAGGTCATGTAGCACATCATTCTATGCTAGCTTTTCATGGGACCATTTTGCTGACAAACTTAATTCAGGTAATCAACCCCGGAACGTGGAAAATGCGATATTGCCCTAAATATTTCATTTAGGTTTTTCTATTTGGTTTATGAAACATTTCATAACTTGGAGACATTTACGAAGTTTCATGAATTCTACCTCCAAATAATTGAGAGTTCTTTTATTTACATAATTTGTTTACATGCTGGTGACGTATTTAAGTGTTGGAATGCTCAATTGCTCTTTTAAGCATGTCTTGTATTTTTATGTTGCATGTTGCATGATTTTGAGCTTGCTTCTGCATTAGTTTCTTTGGAATTTTTCTTTCTCTTTTCAACGAAAGGTTTGGTGACTGTGGCCTATCTTTTACAGCACTACTGAGTTGGAATTTGAAATTTAACCAGATTTATTCTTCTGTTTCCAAATTTTTTAACTAATTAGAGAAAAATGTAGAATAGCATCAGGAAGTCTTAACTATGTCGGTTTTAGTTTTGTTTTTTATTTTTTTCTCCGGTTAGTACTTACACGCTTCTAGTACGTTCCTCTATTAGTCACAACTTTTTATTTAATACAGTAAGGCTCAGTGGAAGTTTGATGAGCTACCCATTTCGTTAACAATGACAATACTTTTAATGTTCTTTACAATTATACATGTTGCAGAAAGATTCCAAACTTAAAAATCTCAACACATAGTTAAGTGCCTTGGCGTTCAACACCAGAAGCCATGTAACTGGTTGAGATAGAGGAATGCCCTATGCATTGCTGTTTAAGAACAGAGGTTGGTCACAGGGTGGTTACTCAATTGGTAATACAATCGGCCGGCAAGTAGGAAATGCAGGCTCGATTTCCAATCATCGTAATGCGCAATTTTTCATGCATTTCTCAGCAATTTCAACATTTTGGCACAGTTTTGAAATAAGGCATAGTGAGAAGTCAAGGAATTATCGTTTTCCGTAAAACTGCGAACTCTGAATGCAGGTACACGTTATAGAGTTTATGAATGAAGATACTTTATGCCACCTAGCTTTTTATTTAGTCCTTAATATATTTTACCATGGATATGACATATTAGTCAAGTGAAAAAAGAAGACACCAAGAAGATAAAATTGATTGAAGACTGCAATTGGAAAACGACGAAAGTAGCTAAAATTAAATTTTATAGAAACTGAGAAAAACGTTCTTATTTTTAGGTTATTATTTAGGACTTTAGAATTAAATAAAAATATGTTTCCGATTTTAGTTGTTTAATATCTTATGTTGTTGCTGTAAACAAATGAAAACATTTTTGAGAAAAGAATAAGAAAATTGACTTGTTTTCCTGATATACGAGTATAATGAAAGTGCTTGTAGCTTGATGCAGAAAATGTTGAAATTTCAACAGTATCTGTGAAAACCAACAATCCGTTAAGCGGTTTTCTAGAGTTTTAGAAAATTGTATACTGTTTTATATTCACTTCCTATGGCTTTGGCGACACCATGTAAAAAGTTTTCCATTTACAGAGTGGATCTCTGTCCATATTTTGACACTTTCAGCCCTTTCCAGTTACGGTGCGGTTCAGAATTATCTTTTAAGAAAGGGAAAGCATGTTTACAAACTGCGTAAAAGCGTGTGATTGTTAATTTCTACAAAAACATAAGAAAAGAAAGTAAAATCCGGAAGATGGATTGTGCTTTATGGGATGATTGGAAGCAGACTTCGGTATTGGTTAAGTAGTACTCTACGAGAGAGTTCATGTAACAGGTGAAGTAACAGAACTCTTTTTTTCTATTATAGTTACATTCTATTGTTCGAGAAGTAAAACAAATTTTATATGAAAAATATAATTACACTGAGAACCTTCAAATAATTATCTTGAATACATCCCCGCCCATTGTCGCACGTGGAAAGTCTAACATGGAAGAAAGATCTGCAAGTCGAGAAACCACAAGTTTCCCTTTAAAATATTCTGAATAAAATTCAGAAGTGGAATAAGAAAGTAACTATAGACTACCGATGGCCAAAAAAGTGA
>JAGDQP010035606.1:0-19498 GCA_022664845.1 Lepisma saccharinum
GGCCTGAAGACGGAGCGAGAGCCGTTCCGAAAGACCTAGCCAATTCATATTAAAGCAACTACATAAGAGCATGACATTAAAGCCTTACTTTAAGGTAAGTCATAATAGTTTGTTAAATTCAATTGAATTTTATTTATTGTGTTTAGGCAACTCTAACTTAGTTGGGTAATTGCTAAAATAAACATACTTTGTTTATTTCCAAGAAGAAAAAACTTAAAAATTTAATAATACATGGTATAAATGCATTTGTGTAAATAAAGTAACTGGCCATTCTCCATCAAGAAGAATATGCAGTATACTGTGTTTCGAAACAAGAGTATTTGTTAGTTTCACTAACATTTTGCTAACAGTTTCAACTAACATGCAGAAGGTAAATTGTATTTCCTAAATTTTGGATCTGATAGATCTCAACTAACTTTTCGTTAAAACTATTTAAAAAAATACCAATCGTACATGTACTAGTTGTACTATTTGTTTACTTGCTTGTTACTGCACAATTTTCTCAACCATCTTCTGATAGGGAATATTCTATTTTATTTTCTTCTTTGAAATCTCTCGAAAACTTAGTTAGTACATAAATATATTTTTTTTTTCATGTTCTATAATGACTTAAAGAAATAATATGCGCTTGTTTGATAAACATGTTTTTGTTTGCAAGAAAAAAATGATATAAATTAATGACCTGGAAAAAGTAAAAAAAAAAAAAAAAAAAAAAAAAAATGAATGGAAAACCTGGAATTTAAAAATCAACATCTAGTAGACACCCTGTAATACGAAATAATCTTTGGTATGTGCAGTCTAGTCCAAAAAGGTTGACCGCGTTGATTAGGCTATTTTGAGCTGAAAATTCTCTAAGTCCAACTTCGGGTATCTTCGGAAACAGTAAACCAAAGATGCTACGTTTGAGTCACCAAGGGTAGGGTAAATCTTCACAATTCGGGAGGAAAAATATGCAAATGTGTTTTTCTTTTTTAAGTGCAAGAAGACATGTTAAAATGTTATTAAATGTAGAAAAAAAGTCACATATATTGAAATATGTAATGATACAGTATTTCGATACTACGTATACATGTGAGTACGTTATGGTTTTGTCACCTATGTTTCCACACGTGAAAGAACATTTGCAATGCAAGGAAAAACAGCAGACATAGTTCTCACATCCACGGATATGGATGCCATTGTCTTGGACACCGAAAATTCTGTCATGTTTCTTCAGGAGGAGTTCTATCACAAGATGTTTGGTAGATGTGTCCATGTTAGCTCAGTGGTAGAGCGCGTGGCTTCTAATCGGGAGGTCCTGGGTTCGAGTGACGTTTGTGACATACTTTTTTATGTAATGATATATTAAAAGGCATGAATAATTGTATAAAATAATGACATTAAAACGAATCAGTTTTATAGTATTCATACAATCATTTCAAGACGTAACTAATTATTATGGTTATAATATAACATCAGAGAGGTGGTGGGTGTTGACAGAACGTCGGTATATTATATGTGAATGTTAAATACAAATTAAGTAAATCGTGTAATAGCAATAAATAAGTGTGTGTAGTGTATTTGCGTGCAGCTACTTCTCAATATTCTTAATACGGAAGTTGCTTCTCAATATTCTCATTACATCATGGGACTCACGTTCTTGACGTATAGTCAGAGTTGGTAAAAAAAATGCGGTTATAAAGGAAGAATAAGAATATCCAAAGTCGAATCATCGTTCCAGACACCAAATTCAATATCCCCCGAAGTATACCCACAGCAAGTTCACGATCCCCACCGTCACAGCCACTTAAAAGAGACGAAAATGTGCTTGAGCTAGGAAGACAGAACTTATGAGGCCTCTCGCCGTCGGTCTACTGCTCCCACACTGACCAAACGGATTGAGAGAGGAGAGCCTAAGCTCTCACTGTGATCGCCACTATCTTTTATTCATAGCAGCTTCCCAATTGTATCACGATGCTGGTTGGGCACAGTTTCAGACCCACACGCCTTGACAAAAATCCTTGGCAGCGCCGGGACCCCTCAGTCAGACATGTTAACGACTAGGCCAACGGGGGTGGTCATCTCGCTGTATTTATAAATAAATTAGTGTGTATATAGACGTGTTTGTAAAATCTGTTGAATATATAAAACTGTATATCCGTCTATCTGAGTAAACATTAAAGAAAATAATCTGAACAATTCAAGTAGAACTCAGACTAATGACATGCATAAAATTAAACTTTCCAATTGAAAAATAACTAATAATAATGTAAAAGCAAGGCAAAGTGTAATCGCCAAACTTGTTAAAAATAAAAATAAAAAATAAAACGAGAATCTAGCTCAGGTGATTAATTCTTTAATTACCTTTGTCTTGTGCCCTTTCCACATTTAAGATCTTTGGCGCATGCAGTGTTAACTCCATATTACGCTCTACTACAATTGATATGTGAATTGTATATAGTCATCTGGTATTACCACCAATTTCCTCTCATCCTAACTAATTAATTAATTAAATTATTGACTAACGAATCTGTGAGTTCCTGAGGATGATTATATTTGGTTAAAATGGGCTCCGAACCACTGTGTTAAAATCAAGGCTTCGACTAGGTTAGAACGCGAGCCCACGCTCACTGCCGGGTAACCTAGAGCCCCTCTCCGCTGTTTCAACGTTATTTCAGCTTTAGAGTCAAAAACTGAAAGTTCCCAGTAAATGGAGTCGCTGAAACAGGATCTGAAATAGTTTCTCTTAACCAAACGGAAAAGACCTGCCACTTTCAGAGTGGTTATATTAAAAGTGGAACCATAAATTAAGATACTGACGTTGAAAATTCAGCATATCAGCACACCGTTGAAAATTCTTGTGGTGTAGTTAGCTTTTCTTCCATGGGAAAAGTGCTAAGGGCTATTGGCATAAACTAGCAGAGATCTCTTGATTGCACTCTTTCAAGGATACTGCTTTCGAGACTTCTCTCTCAGAAGTTGCGATGATTGTTCAGGATTACTTGCGAGCCTGGAAACAAAGGTAAGAACGCTAGGTGTACCGCGAAACAAAACAAGGTGAGAACCACTGCTTGTTTCACATTTTCTCGGATATTCAACGCCGGATCTAAACGGGATACTCCTGGAATATTTTGCGCGATGTGTGTTGTTAAGGTATCATCCTGTAAATCTTCAGTCAGGATGACGGGCAGCTGGTCATATCAATTCCGATTTCAATATTTCGGGAACTTCGAGGGTTTTCTAGTGGGTGGTTGTAAGTTTGTTAAATATTTTTGTCACTAATACAGAATCATACAATTTTAAGACTTCCGAACCATTTACACGTGAACGGAATCGTTAAATTTTAGTTTAATTTTTAAGTCCTTTAGGCAACTTTGGCTCAGGCCGGACGGATGATGATGGGATGAATTGGTGGAATGAGGAGAGTGGGAGGAAACGGGAGAACCCTGAGAAAACCCACTCACACGGTGTTTGCCCCCACCACAAAGTCCACATGGCATGAGCAGGAATCGAACCGACGACCCATAGCACGAGAGGTGAGCTCTACCATTGAGCCACTGCGGCCCCACACCGGAATCGTCTAAGATCTTATCGTTACTGGTAGTATTTTAAATTTATTTATGTGCTTTAGGAAATTTCACCATTAGCAAAACGTTCGCGGGCCGCTTTCCGCTCTCCAAAAAGTTACACTAATGCCGCATAACGTATTTGTTTTAACTACTTGGTTCTTGTTTTTCTTTTTCTCAGAAGGTAAGAATATCTTACTGCCATTTTAACAGAAACCGAAGTTATAAAAATCCGAAAAGTCTGTTTCGAACAGAAACTAAAGTGTGATTAACCCGCCGCTATAAGCGTCTTTCATAATGCACCGTTACACGCGTGACGGCGATGTGACCTGATTTGGAATAAATTATAATCAATAAATTATTTACATTGGTAAGACTGAATTTTGTGTATCGTATACTTTAGTCTATAAATAGCAAGGTAATTGCTTACGCATATATGTATATATTTAGTTGTTTTCTACTTTCTGACATTACACATCATCACAGCTTCTAAAGTTAAAAGGTTAAATGCTTAACGGTGATTTGACCTCTGTTTATTATGTCCCACTTCCATCTTACATGTATTAGTATAATTGCTATTATACTATTGACTGTTTTTGATTAATTCTCAGTTACTTATTTTGGATTTTACTCATTTCGTTACTTTATTCTGCGTGTATGCAGACCATAAACGGTGGCTTAACAAACCCAGAAGCATCATTCTCATACAAGTGTAATTAAAAAAAAAAAAAAAAAAATTTCGATAAGGTGGGATCGAACCTAGATCTACAGATTCAAAGTCCAACAAGCTAACCGCTGTACTACATCGGACATAGTTCTGTCTTCCCTAAGATCGTGTTATAATTGTATTTGTCAGCATAAGAAAGAAGGAAATTCACACCAGTAGCGTCTTATTCACTGGTTTCAATTCTTCACTACTTTGTGTCTTTCTAGAAGCTTTTTCAAGGTACTTCACGCTCAGTTTGAAGTAATAAGTAAGACTGCTTGGTTCCAAATTCTATACTTTTGTCGTCTGATGAAGAGAAGTTACTATTGTATTATTGACTAGTAGGAAAAAATGCTTGACTGAACCAGGTCTCGAACCCATGTCCATGTGATATTGGTTTACTTTTATATTTGTAAAGGCAGTATAACAATTCACTTTGTTAAAACAGCTTTTCTTATTGATGAAAATTCCTTTATGAAAATTATTATTAGAATGAAAAGTTATTAGCATTTCTCCTCACACTTTACGCGAGAAACTGAAACATTCAACATTCTTAATTGGGTCATCCCATGACAAATCATCCAATTAAAAAAAAATCGTATGTGGGTTCCTACATACTTGAAGATATCAGAACCACTTTTGAAAGAAATCTTATGCCTTTATATATCCCGGGCCGACCATATTTCCAAAATGGCAGGTGGAGTTTTTTACTCCCGTAGACATGTACGAAAACCTGAGTGTGAGAGAGAGAGAGAGAGAGAGAGAGAGAGAGAGAGAGAGAGAGAGAGAGAGAGAGAGAGAGAGAGAGAGAGAGAGAGAGAGAGAGAGAGAAAAAAAACTGGAAGAACTAGAGAGATTAATTAAAAACCATTGTATAGCTCTTGAAATGTACTTCAAAGATGTGGAATCCCCTTCTCTGAAATTTAATTTCTTTATTCAAAAAATTAGGCTGAAAAATGAGTAACGAATTGCATAAAATTCGATTTTAAATCACGTTTTTGGGGTGAAGGAGTTGAATAAAATTCTGCAACATTTTGTAATATGTAGACCACTCATCCGAGTTTCTGCACGCAAAAAATTATGGCCCTAAATCACAGGCTTTTTTTCTACGGTGGTTCAAACATGGCCCTTTGGGGAAAATGCCGGATTTCGGGCTTAAACATCTCAGATGGCCCCCATGAAAAAATCTGAAATGTGGTGACGAAGAAGCTTTGTATGTTACCAACTTAAGTAGAAATTGTAACTTTTATTTCATAATGGTTTTGTCAGTACAAGCGGATTTTATTTTTGAGTGGTTTGGTCAAGAAAAAGTTCATAAGAGTTAAAATTGCATCTTTCAAGCAGTGTAGTAATATGAAGATGCACATATAATCAGCTTGCACTGACCAAACCAATTAGAAATAAAAGTTGCAATTTTGGTTGTGAACTGACCACAGACAAGGCTTCGTTGACACTAAAATTATTTTTTTAAATTAGATATTTAAGCCCGAAATCCTGCATTTTTCGACGAAATGCCATGTTTGAACACCCGTAGAAATAAAGGGATGTAATTCAATCAAACGAGTTTTTGAATACAGACATTTTTTTTGTAGGTCTAAACATTACAAATGATTGCAGCCTTATATTCGAGTGCTTCACAGAAACAGTGGTGGTGTTTTTTTGAAGATACCACATTTGCATTTACATAGTATGACGTCGGAGAAAATCCACTCGCACTGACTAAAAAAATTTGAAAATAAAAATTGCAATTTTCGCTGTGAGTTGGGCACATACAAAGCTTCTTCGACACCGAATTTCAGACTTTTCATGAGGACCCATCTGAGACATTTAAGCCCGAAATCCGGCATTTTTCGCAAACGGCCATGTTTGAACCCCCGCAGAAGAGGAGGAGTGTGATTTAGGGCCATTATTTTTAGCGTGCATACACTCGGTTGGTAGTTCTAAATATTACAAAATATTGCAGAATTTTTTGATCCCTTCACTCAAAAAAATATTAAAATCCAAATTTTATACAATTCGTTAGTTATTTTTCAGCCTAATTATTGGAATAAAGGAATTAATTTTCAGAAAAGGTAATTCAATTTCTTCAAGGTACACTTCAAGGACTACACAGTGATTTTTGATGAAGCCATTTAGCTCTTCTGTTTTTGGGATATTCAGATTTCGGTACATGTCTACGGGAGTAAAAAAACACAACCCGCCATTTTGGAAATATGATCGCCCCGCGAGAAATAAGGGTATAACATTTCTTTCAAAAGTGGTTCTGATATCTTCAGGTATGTAGGAACCCACATACGAAATATATATATTCTAAAATGGCGATGCAACCAATTTTTCTACAATTGGGTAATTCGTCATTCCCAATTACATATGTTTCAGTTTCTCGCCTAAAATGTAAGTGGAAATGCTAATAATTTCAAAAGATTAGTACAAGCTGCCTTACTCAAGTTATACAATAATTGGTTTGTTTTACTTTGCGTAGCTGTGATCACGCATAAGACGAATAAGGTGCATATATAATTATGCATAACTTGAGCAGTGAATGAAATAAACGCCAGATGCAAATGTCTCATAGTTAGCGATTATAGTAGTATCTTTAAGAACGTAAATCCCATGCTGTAATCGAATATTGAGAAGTAACTTCCGCACGACGAATAGCTACAGACAAATACACTACACACACTTATATATTATTAGACGATTTACTTAATTTGTATTTAACATTCACATATAATAATATACCTACGTTCTGTCAACACTCACCACCTCTCTGATGTTATATTTTAAACATAATAATTACATATGTCCTGAAATGATTGTATGAATACATATACAACTGATTTATTTTAATGTAATTATTTTATCTAATTATTGGGATGGCACCTTCAACATAGGCTCTGGCCGACACATTCCCGAATCCTTTCCTTTTTCCCCTATCCAGGCCTGAGCCTTAGATGCCTAAAGGCCATATATAAAAAAATCAAATTTATATTTTTATTCATGCTTGGAGGAATATATCATTACATAAAAAAATATGTCACAAACGTCACTCGAACCCAGGACCTCCCGATTAGAAGCCATGCTCTCTACCACTGAGCGAACATGAATATATCTACCAAACATCTTGTGATAGAACTCCTTCTGAAGAAACATGACAGAATTTTCGGTGTCCAAGACAATGGCATCCATATCCGTAGATTCGAGAACTATGTTTGCTGTTTTTCCTTCCATTGCAAATGTGCTTTTACGTGTGGAAACTTTATAGCTGACAAAACCATAACGTGCTCACATGTATACATAGTATCGAAATGCTGTATCATTACATATTTCAATGAATGTGACTTTTTTCTACACTAAATAACATTTTAACATATCGTATTGCACTTAAAAGAAGAAAAACACATCCGCACTCAGTTTTTTCAATTGCGAAGATTGACCCTACCCGTAGGGACTCGAGCCTGGCAACTTTGGTTTACGGTTTCCGAAGATACCCGAAGTTGGACTTAGAGAGAATTTTCAGCTGAAAACAGTCCTAATCAATGTTCTTTTTCTGATTAGGGTATACGTCGTTGTTTACTTGGGAGCAGACGATACAAAATCGGCAAAACATAGCCATTATGTTCTCCCATTAGAGCAAAAATCTGCTAAAATAGTTCCATTTCTTTTCAATCGATAGAGACAAGTTCTGCGTGATGTACAGAAACTTTCCTGTGTTCAAGGTGTTAGTCTGATTTTGCCAAATTATTTGTGGAAGTTTTAAAAGTTCAGGTGCTTTTTTTTTTTTTACCTTATATGAAATTTCTAATGCCTGACTTCAGTGCCTATTTCATGTTTAGTGTCTAAACATCCAGTCTTTAGTTATGAACCACATTATAACGTATTTAGATAAACAGTTTTGCGCCCAAACGTCATGGACCCGTCTAACCTTCGATGTCGAGTTTAGGTGTGTCACCAAAGCATTCAATAATTCGGAAGAACTTCAAGGCCATCCATAAATTCCGAGCATAGTTGCTTCTGTTTGGACAAATTTCCGAAGGTCGTCATAGCAACGGAGGTTTGTGTCGTCATGGCTTAAGTAGTGCAGTGTAAATTCTTGTAGACAGAATCTTGCAATAGTGTTTGTAAGAAAAAATCTCAGTAGAAGTCTTCAGAGGTAGTGGAGTGCCTTGACTTTCGACACCAGGAGGCATTAACTAATTCACCTGAAGCACGAGGAATACTCAGAGCTTGGCCATTGTGATTGTAGCTCAGTTGGTAGAACACAACCTAAACTGGGAGGTCTGGGGTTCGATTTCCGGCCTGTGCAGTGACGAATTTATATCTGTATTTTCCAACATGTTATCATACACAAGGTAAGATCTTCGTAAGTTTATCAGAAATGAAATATTTTACGTACTCTGTTAAGGTGTTAAGTTGAGAAATTGTGTTGCTGATATCGTATTCCTTGCACTCAATATTGACAGTATTCCGCAAATGTTTTAACACATACATACTTATATACTAATTTACTTCGGATCCCTTCAATTTAGTATATGTGTACTAAGAGACGGATGTGCAGTTGAAGAATTAATAATGCGAAAACTCATTAATAAAACATGACAGTTTTCGCCCATTTATTAAGCATAAATGTAATGCGAAAAGGGGTACAGATTTTCCCAATCCACTATGCTTTATTCATGTTATGCCTTGACGGTATGCACGGAAATTAGAATGATGCAGATACTTGCCTTTTCTAGCTGCAACTACTTCACACGTTTTGCGCAAGTGTGTAAATAATGTGTATATCGAATATATTAGTGGTAAGTAATCGCGAATTTTATATCGAGGCTGATATGTACTGTCTAATTTTCCACTTAATCTTTTCAGGACTCAAGTAACGTGTTGATTAGTGATCAACCGACGAATAATGCTGACTCAGGAGATGTTGAAACCGAGGTGAAGTCCAAACGGCCAGTTGGTACTACTAAGTTCAGACGACAGTTTACTAAGGCTAGACGCAGGAAACGGCTCTCTAGGACAAAGTCCAAACAACAAGCCATTAGTACCAGATCGAAAGAGAGGATTATTAGTGCTTTGTCAGAAGAACGGATTACTCGATCTAGATCCAAGGAAGAAGAGCAGAATGAAAATTCGGAGAATGTTACCACCGAAACAAACTCATTAATGAGTAATATCTGTTCTGAACGTATTGAGGTACTTCCTGAAGGAATAGACGCTATTAAAACTGAAGATTCTGGAAATGAGGACTGCGATGATTCTCAAGTTTCACCCAAACCAGAACCTGTCTGTCAGGAAAATACCGAGTTTTCTGATGATGAAGAAGGAATGTATGATAATCATGACGATGGTGTTTCTCCTTCTGGAGATGAGAATAAGCCGGAGGATATTTCTGTGAAAGTGCCACGGAAGCGAGGGAGGCCTCCTAAGAAATATGTGAAAACAAAGAAAGCGGTGTCTCCTAAAACAAGTGATATCAAGGATGAAAAACTTGAGTCAGATGGCAGAAGACGCTCAAGTAGAACTGCGAAATTGAGGTTTGATTTAAGTGCTTTAAATGATGGTCAGTCAGATGGTGCATCGGACAATGCAAGTGATTCTGAAAACAAGCAGCCAGTTTCGCCGTCAACTTCAGCATTGAGGTAAGAAAGTCATAATTAGATTTGTTGGTTTATAGGGTTGATAAAAGTAAGGGTGCGTCAGTGAATCGGGTGATTTTTAAAGATGTTACCAGTAGTAAATGCATGTATTTACTTTCGTGTTTACTTGCATGAATAGAAAATTATAGATAAGAATAATTATATTAATCCGTGTACAGAATGAATGACAGGAAAATTTTGTATCTTAAAAAGATTGGATAATGTGGCAACCCCGAATCTATTCTGTATAATCTGAAAAGTGAAGTGTTTGTTTCAAATTTCCATTTTTTTTTTTTTTTTTTTAATTTGACATTGCCATTTGGTACAAGTTTTTAGAAATGTTTCTCCACGGTAATTTTTTATGGATCTAAGTGACTAAATAAAGTCGAGCCATGTACTCAGAAAATAACATCCTTGACATCACCATTATTTCACTGTAGGCTCTGGCTAAGTGTGGAACTTACTTTCTTTATGGCCTTTTCAGCGCATTAGAGCTGCAGGTCGTTACATCTTACACTTAACTATAGTGGTGGGAAAATGAATGGAGAAGGAGCAAACAGAACCTTTATTAAAGGTTCTATCCCGCCATTCACTGGGTGGAGCTGATAAAAACCTCGTAGGGTGGCCATGTGAGTGGGATTCAGATTCGCGCTGCCTCTCCAGTGCTTATCGGAAGTTAACGGAATATCTGTGCTTCGGGAGCTGCCGCTTAGGTATCTGCTGTTGGTCAACCATTATTTTTTGCAATATCTTTATAGGAATTACAGCAATTCTTTCAGGATTGAAAGTTCCCCTTAAATTGTGCATGGTGCTGATGCGCCGAAGAAATGAAAACTGATCTTATATAATATCTGCCGAAAGCTCGGCTCAGCCAAGGTGACCCGACCATCTCAATTTCTACAAAAATTGGTAGGATGGTAGATGACATATAGTAATGTACATATGCTATTTAGTTTATTGCAATGTTATTTAGTTTCTGTGTAGAATGGCGACTACAGCTGTATCTAAAACTTAATAAACAAATTAATATATAAAATATTAGCCCTTCATAATCCACTGTATTGTTACAGCAGGGTTGCCAGCATGAGAAAAATACATGGTCAGCAACAAAAAATCATTACTTGGCTTCTAATTGTTGTAGAACATTCATCTTGGGCTTGTTTTGAAGTTAAGGAAACATAGTTTTGATAAAGACTATTACAGAAAAATATTTTTCATTTCAATGTCACGTGATGTAAGCTTTGACCTTGAATTGTGTTTCTAGACTTCCACAACGTATGTTTGACATTTTACTAATAAAACTCAATTTCGATATTCGTTGTTTTATTATTTTGAACCCGACGATTGTTTCTTAAGCCTTCCTGCTCACATCGTCAGGGGATCGTCTTAAATTACAATCTTCTTGCACTAAACATGCTTAATGACAAATTCTGACATGTATGAAATTCTCTCACTCGCCGTGTAGTTCCTATCTGGCTGTAGCTACTGTGTGGTAAGCCAGTAGCACAAGGGGCTGGTAAATTTCTGTAGACATATTTCCGTGACTAGTAGTGTTGCCACCCTTCTCGATTTTCGGAATCGTTCAGATTTTCGACCCGATACATTGTGTTCCTTTTTACATTCTTTTGCTCTTGGATCGCTGATGCTACAACATTATTTAAGCTATCATACTTTCCTCATCAATTGCCATGCTTGGACCTTCCTCACAAGTAAAAATCCCCTTTAGTGTGTTTTCAACTAACAAACTCTATGGGTTACGGAACTCACAACTCACAGTAACAAACGTTCGCCGTTGGATTCTATGCGAAGCAAGGTCAAGCCACTTTTTAGCACGAACATCGACCTCTCGAAGATCGCATTTAATATTGTCATCCCAACGACGTCTCGATCTTCCCAATGGCCTTTTCCTTCCAACGTACCAACCACGATGAAATAGAGTAAGTCGGGGTGAAATGCCCACCCCGTAAAAAGACGGAAGGGAATATGAGGTGGCAACAGTGATACGATTGAGTGAAGGCGCAATTATATGGAAAACGAAGGTGACACCAAAAAAGATTGTGTGAGGGAAGTTAAGACATGCATTCTAATTTAAATGTGCCAAGTACATAATTTTTACTCGTAATGTTTTTTGAACGTTTCAAATTTATGGAGACAGAATGATTACACTGCTGTATTAGCGAATCCAATGAATGTGCGTTGCGCAAAGTAGGGTTCTGTTGATTGATGCAATAGCGGGTAGACATCATGCCATGCACTATTGAAGTTGAATGAACCGAAACTATCGTATTTGACATCGGGGTGATTTGCCCACTAGGCGTCAGGGTTAATGGGACTAGGGCGTTTTACCCCACGTATTCCCATTCTAGCAAACAAGGTAGTACGCTTTAAAGCTGTGTAATTGTCCCTGTTTTAGAAGAGGAGGAACATGTAAATTCAGTTAATTTCCTTCAGTGAGTTTAATATTTCTCATTTTTTTTTCTTCAGTTATTCTAATATTTCCATAAGACTGTTTAATGCTATTAGTATTGTGTTGTGCAAAACAAACTTACATCTCACCATTAGAATGAAGCTAAATAAGCTTTTCCATTTCGTATTTTCAGTTAATATGTATTTTTAGTGTTGTCACGAGACGAGGCAAAGATAATGGCTATAGAAAATGAGACGAGACAGAGCTCTTGTAATACATAGTATGAAGCTCTTGTAATACATAGTATATATTTCGAGACGAGACACTCTTAGGACAAGATATTTTCGAAACGAGAAAGCCTTAATCTCGTCTCGTCGGGAAGGAAGTAGTAGGAACTTCATGCTTTATAGGCTAGTTTTGGTGACTTGTACTGTAGTATGACTAGTTTCTATCGTAACATCATTTCCATTGCTATGACCTTCCACCTTGTTTAGTATAGTGTTGGTGTGCATGGGCATATTACCCCACGACGGTGGACGTTTTACCCCGATGGTGGGGTACTATGCCCATATCGCTCTTTACAAACATCAGTGTATCTCCTACTCAATATGATACTATATAATCTAGCGTCCAGGCAGAAATACTGAAGGATGTACCTCGCATTTGCTATGCTCTTTTTTCCTGTAGATTTCCATTCATAGTCATAAATAAGAAAAATATTTTAAAAAAGTGGGAATTTCACCCCCGATGACTCCTATAACCTTCGTTTTCCCCTATTCGGGCTAATTTGTTTCCTACCTTATCTCACCATTCATTCATGGTTGCACGTCCGCTGCTGCTATGTACTTTCATGTCAAATGGTTTGCAGCACTGTGCCTGAATGTATTTAGTATGCGTTGTCTTACACACACTTCTCAAATTATTCTACTCACCAAGGTTGCCACCTTTTTCTTCAATAAAATCGAGACATGGTCTGTATCGTGGATCTGGAGGTAGGTGGTACTTCCACGGAGAAATTTTTACCATTTGTACGCTTGCTTAAAAAGAAAAAGTGAAAACATTACTATGATTTAGCTAAAATGAATTACACTTTTCTTATTATTAACAAAGACTTTCTTACTCGAATTTTTAAAATTCACCTTCGTCCGTCAATTAAAAAGGTGGTTCTGGAGTAGTGGAGTTGACCTTCAGTAAAATTTGTGTGTTACCTATAGATCTGCGGCGTTCTTACTTACACAAGGGCGAAATTGCGCAAGTACGAACGCCGCAGATCTAAAATCATACTTCTGTCGCTAGATATACTTTTTCTCAAAATGATGTAAAATTAATTTTAAATTCAGCTTGTAATTTTTAATAACTAACTTACTGGAAAGGTCTTTTTCATACGTATAGACTTAATAAGTAACACTAAAAACTACCGTAATTTTTCAAAGTAACAAACGATTGACAGACAGACAGGGAAGTAACAATCAAAAATGAAATATTTTCCTACAGTTCAACACATGGTTGCCATTTGTGCTGAATCTTCTGTGCTACAATCTGAGGAACATGTGTTGCTTGCAAAGAATTGCTTTTTAATTAGAAAACAGAATCAAATTTCTATGGCTCAGAGGAGTAATACGTGTAATTTTATGCCTATGCTATTAAACATATCTAGTTAATAAAATATTCTTTATGCTTCAAATCTGAAAGGTGAAATCAGAACAATCTGCGTCCCGACGAATATTGCATCGGGTCAAAAGTCGGATCGGTCCCGACAAAAACTGAGCAGGTGGCAACCCTGCTACTCACAGAAGTATAATATGTGCACAGAAATTGTACCAGCCCCTTGTATTACCAGTTCACCACACAATATCTACAACCAGATGGGAATTACACGGCGAGTCAGAGACTTGCAGATTTCTGAACTTGCCATTAAGTATGTTTAGTGCCTGAAGGGTTTAAGTCCATACTGAGTATTTCTTTTTATTCCTGTTCCCGAAGTCATCCCAAAATGACACTTGCACCAAAGATAGATTGCATTTAACTATGTAATATACTTTATTCAAAAAAAAAATGAGGGTAAACTTTAGATATTCAAGGTCAAAGTTTAATCATGCGACCTTGAAATGAAAAATGCATTATTTTTCTGTATTAATCTTTTTTATCGAAACTATGTTTTCGTAGCTTCAAAACAAGCCCAAGATGAATGTTCTATCACAATTAGAAGCCAAGCTATGATTTTTTGTTGTTTATCTTGTGCGCATTTTTTTTTCCGTTTTTTTTTTTTCATGTTTTCAACCCTGCTACCTTAATACCGTGTATGACTTAGGGGTAATATGTACATTACTGTATGTCATCTACCATCCTACCAATTTCCGTTCAAATCTGAGATGGTCGTGTTGAAAAGTCTCTTTTTTTGTGATGATTTGGCGTGAAATTGCCCTTATTTCTTTAATATCGAGGCATGTCTTGATTGCATAGACTCACGGAAAAAAAACTACGATGAATTCTGAAATGTCTTCGAAATTCACACTGAATGATGATAAACATTTTTACTGTTTTTGCTAAATATTTTCACGACAAACGCACGCTGTGTTCCTTCAGTCCACAACTACATTAGAACTGCGGTTTATTGCGAGCTAACTCACCAGATTCACTGACGCTCTGCGTATTTTATCCGTAGAAGGTAATGGAATTTAAAACTTCAGGGGACTATTAGTTAATGCATGTTTTGTTTAGTTTGAAATTTTATTTTTTAGGATAGATGTTGTAGTAGCCGAACAAACCTTTTTCTACGCAAACAATTTCTACAGTTTATACATATTAGAACTGCGCGTTAATGGATACATTCGAATGATAAAATGTTGTTTGTTTCTCAGCTTGCTCTTGTAAAAAGTTCGTCATTTATATGAAGGTTTAGCGTACGATTATTATGAGATAAGAATAGCATATAATATATAATTAAGGTTCTTTGTGTACGGGTCTGTATACTGGACACACTATATCACGAAGTTTCTGCTCCCAGCAAATCGTAGTGAAGAGAAGCTAGCATACCTTTTAAGCCGTCTGCGTCAGATCCCTCCGTTAGCAGTCTTATATTATTCCACTCCAACATTTCCCCACTAAGGTTGACACCTACACCACACTTAACATTAACACTACAAAGAACGACAATACTATAAAACAGTAAGATTGGAAACGATACGAAACCGCAACAGTAAAATAATCAAATATGCGCACAACGGACAAATGTGCAAACAATAAGGACGAGAATTTAATAGGTTAGACCTGAGAAGGTGCATGTGACAATATCCTATTTCTGAGGAAAGCAAAACTAGTCTATAAATCAGTGTTTCTTAACCTTTTATTAGAGATCGCGACCCGGTACAATTGTGTAGCAGTTGCAGAGTTCTGTTGATGAAATAATGTGTTCAACAGGGGAAAATCAGAACAGAGTTCCTATTACTTGATTCAAGTTCAAACACTAGGTGGTAGCTACAAATAGAAAAAACATAAGATTTTTTTCTTCTTCTTAATGTGCTGATAATGTGCTTCGATATTCAATCGTACAGCAAGTCCTACTGCCAGGAAACATAAATACATGTTCCTTCTTTCTTATTCAAAGTAAACTTGATTTTTTTATATAGTTTCGATAAAGATGTCCCAAGTGACTTCACGCACATTTGTTTGTTATTAAATTCAGTGTTGCCAGAATGATACAATTAACGTAGATCTCCTTTTTCATGAAGTAATTATATTCAGGCCGTGTATCTATTAAGTGATTTATTAAAATAAACTGATAAGGTTAAATACTTAACGCAACAGAAAACAGAGTCAAATAGACAGGGTCAATGAATAGAATAGTAGTTTACACTGAAACGTAACTATTTACTTCCCGGTCCCTGTCTTCTCTGCAGCTTGCACGTTGTTCCTCAAACGTCTGCTGCATCACTTCACAGTGGTCAACGAAATCTTCATTACAAACTGCGGATATACGGCGATAAATATTGTGTTTTGGAACCTTCAACCTGCGAAAATGGAATCACACATTCTTATTGCTACGAAAACTCGTGTTGTAACAAATGAAGTACAGATTCTACAGTTAGTCACTTGGCAACCATTCATCGACTTCAGACCTGAGAGATAATTGAGTTCTACAAACACGTGGCATTGTGACTGGACCGAACTACTTGGATGCTGAAAAAGTTGTTTCATTTCCATGTAACTCATATTTATGTATTTTAATTCACATTTGTGGGTTGCACTGGTAGCTGCGATCTAAGATCTTTTCTAGTCTTTCTTCAGAGATCACATCAAAGGAAAGTAATGGTCGTAACCTTAGCTCTTGATAATGTACCGACATTTGTCTAGTGAGGAAAAGCGTGTAAAGACTTCTGATAGAATAGGTAGTGTGTGTCGAATTTGGACGTTTGCCTTCTTGTAAGTTCCGATTTAGGCAGCGTCGTCACTAAATAACGAGGATTGATGTGTGAAATCTCCTGTGTAATGTATGCAAGCACACGCATAATAATTGTACACGTTGAGGCAGGAGGAACGTGAGTAGGTAGTGAAATTTCGGAATTCATTAAAATAGTTATATCAGATAATGATCTATTAGAACACTCTGTTGTTATAGATTTGTGTGATTCCAGATTTCTTCAGTTTGAAGGTTTTTTTTTTTTTTTTTGCCTGAGAGCGAATATCGGTTGGCACTCTACGGTGCTTATTTAGTAACTTTGTAGGTAAATGTGGACAGTTTGACTATTACTTCATATTTGTAAAATACTTACCAATAGCATTCGTAGTCGCTTTTCTACGTACGCTACTTTTTTAGTCTGTGGTTTTCGATTATGGATATTCTAAACAGATCAAGAAAATATGAAAATTCTAACGCAATCAGGCTTTCTTCTTCAGTCAGTGATCCTTATTACTGCAATCATAGCAAGTCGAATGTTTCTCTATCTACCATTCCTTCTCTGCAAGTTTAATTTGCATCACCGGAAGGTTTGTTATTTCTGTCTGAATAACTGGATGAAAGTCAAGTCTAAGTAGTTCTAACCTTTTCCCGAGGAGGGAAATGTGATGTTACAATCCAGAATCGTGTGGATCACTCGTATCTGATTTTCCGCACTCGAAAGAGGCATCTCAAGTTTATTCTCATCCACTTCCTTAATAAAAACATTGTATTCGACTTTTCATCTTTCTGTGGACATTCTCGGTAATAGCGATTAAGTGAAAGCAGTGATGTGGGATAAGAAAAGAGAGAGAGAGAGAGAGAGAGAGAGAAAGAAAGAAAGAGAAATGTGAGAGTAAGAGGAACAACCAATTTAGAGATATCTATGAAGATACAAGAAAAAATGCAGTGGTATGACCATGTAATGATGAGAACAAATGACTGTAGTCAGAAGAGTGATGGCAATGGAAGTGGAGGGCAAGAGAGGTAGAGGGAGACCAGATAGGAAATGGATGGGTAGGGTTAAGAATGATATCAGGGAGAAAGGTCTGTCTGGGGAAGAAGTTCAGGACAGGGCTTTGTCGACCCCACGTAGGTGGGAAAAGATGGAAAGAAGAAGAAAAGGAAGTCAGGAAACAAGTGAGGCGGAGCTCAGTCGGTGGACTGTGCACATGTGCCTGGGTTTAGCAGAGAGCGACTAATTTGGATGGATCTATATATCGTTGGAGAAGTCCTGCCAGTACATTTCAAACGAGACCTCAGCCACCTTCGTAGCCTATTTTTTCTTCGTTCTTTGAAATTTTTATTTGCAGCTTCTTTCAAAGACCGAAACTACGTGACACCAAATTGCTTGGAACCGAAACCTCCAAATAGACTTAAGCTAGATTAAGTCACTTCGGGTTAAAATTCCAACGTAGACATCCTTGGGGGAAGTGAGAGACGTAGATACTTACCTCTAAGCGAGTAACATCAACTATCATGCTCAAATGCATTCAAATGATATCCATAATCCGAAAAAGCAACAGCAGTCACTACATATGTAGGAGCGTAACCTCAAATCTGATTGTTTTATAGAATGTGTCAAATACTTCTTCACTTGAAGACTCCCATCAACTGCTAATTCTCGTAAAACTACTTATAAGATCAATATTTATTCAGCAAACCATCTTTTCTTCAATAATGTCATT
The DNA here is from genome assembly GCA_022664845.1 of Lepisma saccharinum. NCBI lineage: Eukaryota > Metazoa > Arthropoda > Insecta > Zygentoma > Lepismatidae > Lepisma > Lepisma saccharinum. The sequence continues at coordinate 18,418 of JAGDQP010035606.1, forward strand.
CCTACTGACTCTTCGAAACAATGTCAATACAGCAAAACAAGTAGTTTTTTTTTACATGAAAATGCCTATTGTCACTTAGGCACTTTCAGTCGTCTATGTTATATTATAGTACATTGAATAGTCCTAGTAGTTCATGGGTTGAAATTTGCAGACGGATGGACCGAAATGATCAGTGCAGCTTTAAACTCACCGCGCCGAGACTTTTCGAACAATACTTCAAGTACTTTCGCAACCCTAGTAGTTCTGAGTACTTATATACTTAGTACTTACTTCCTATACTTCTGTAAATATTTCCTGTTTCGTCCTTCTCTTTTCTGATCCCTTTTACGTGATCGCTATGCCCAAGAATGTTCCCAGAAAGGAAATGAAACGTCGAATATACTATAGTGGTTGTATTATTAAGAAAATTTGAGGTTTTAACACGTAAGTACAGTAATTTTATTGTACTGCGTCGTCACGCAACATGTTTTGTACAGAGTAATGTTATTAATGTACACTTCATGAACTGAACAAGTAGGTATGTCGTAAGGATGGGATCCCTCGGCCAGCACTTTAAGGGCAGAGTAAAGTTGGAAGTAGCAGCCAGAACCTTAAGAGTGAGGTGCACTCAGCCTCTTGATCAAATTGAGTACCAGTGTGTTCTTGGTATTCCTGGACATTTTGGGAAAGTAAAGGTGGTCGAGCGTGGGACTGACAGCCCCCCCTCAGTTCGTGCCGTAGGTCGAGAATATGTGAAGCGCTACCTCTGCGTCCGCATTGCACAAGGGCTTTACCTTTTTTGACTGGGGATATTGACAAAACCCTCATTCAGGATGTGCAGCACATGATTTGAACGTGGGTGCCTCCCAGGTGCCACTTAACCCGCGGGAACTCGCGCTACCATTTGGTTAGTCGCGCGTATATATTTTATCTAACACGTTATCTTTTTAGATATTTCATAGTTTTTAAATCTAAAAAAAACACTGAACTGCTGAACAAGACTATATTATTCGTAAAAAATTAAATTACATGTAACGTTTCGACCTTCTAGCCAAGAAGGGAAGAAGGAGCAGAAAGGTGTCATTTATTGTATTAACTGTGA
>JAGDQP010035607.1:0-19496 GCA_022664845.1 Lepisma saccharinum
ATTTCATTGTGGAGAAATTTGATTGTCTCTCCAATGCCATCGTGATATTATAATACAGTTCTTAAATACTTATAAACTATATGTTTTCTTTAGTAGAGAGTAGGTTTTTATATTAATTTAAATTCAACAACGACATCATTTTTCGTTATGGAAAGTACAGGAAGGCACTCTAAATATTGACCTAGGAGTGACTAATCATTTTATTACTGCGGAAATGTGGTGATCACATCCCATACAGCACAGGTACACTCTAAGAATATGCTACAATATCGAAGTGAAAATATTGGAATACCCTTAGGATATTCTCAGCTATTCTTAGTATATGCGTAGACGATTTTACGAATATTTGAATGTCCAGGATGAGCACACATCCTCAGGATATTAATTGGGATATTCCAAGTATATTCTAAAAATCTTCCTGAAACTTCAATCTAGAATATTCGTTTAATATTCTAAAAGTATATTCTAGGAATATCTCAAATTGATCCCAAATATTTTGGGATATTGTACGATTATTGTGGATCTAAAAGGGATATCCTTGGGATATCCTGTGCTATGTGGAATATAGGCTTTCTGCAGAAGAGATGTAGAACAGAGCCACCTTGACATTGTAGGAAGATGCAAACTGAGGCCTTATAAGATGTCCAACTTTAATTAATCATTTCCAAATATCGGAGGTAACGTGAGATGCGAAGTGCTTGTTTAATGCATATATACGGCTTTAATTATAATTAAGTTACAGATGTTAATTTCTTCAATGTGGTAGGAGTTCGCCAGGCTGTCACATCTTTAGTTTCTGCTGTTAACCGGGAAGAAGCATTTCTAGTTATCACCCTGTTTCATATCCCTATGGATACTGTTTCCGATGTTGTAGATAAGTATAAATATAAAGGGACGTATGCAGCTGAACAGCTTAGAACCCAACGCCCTATGTTGATCTCCAAAGTGTTAAAACTTGTCTAAAAGCGTAAGCGTCAATCACCCATTGCCACCATCACAAAGGAATTAAACAATTCGTCAATGACTTCTTCAAGCAACATGACTATTCAACACAATGTGCCTAAAAATCGTTTCCATTGTCTACCAGCTGCATATAAACCAATCATCACACAGAGAAATTCCAAACGCTACCTCGTGTTGTGTAATGAGGGTCGAAACTGGATTATAGAACATTGTATAAAGCTGAGTGGAGTAATAAATCATGATACATGATGAGGTGGTCTAATTGTAAGGTGTGGTTGTGGCTAGTTCCCGTTGAACGTTATATATGGTTCTGTATAGCGTTGACTATGATATTCTCTACTAAAATTGTCAAAGAGTGGTCATGTTTGTCCCGGAGGGGCTTGACGCAATGGTTACCTTACATGAAAACGTCAAGGGGTAAAAATACGTTGACAGTTTATGCACTTTGATGCTGCCTTTCATCGAACAATAGAAGGAAATATACATTGTGTATTTAAACACAACTAACCACGCTTCCATTCTGCATGAAATGTGGGAAGGATCATTATTTGTATCCGATAAAATATCTTTGAAATGTTTTGGAAAGCCTACTTATTCAGCAGAAGCAGAAATGTCGAAAACAAGAGCTTAAAAAGAAGGTCGCGAACTTATGTAACACCCCGATATTCGTTTCATCAGATTACATCTCAATTCCACCACACGGTTAATAGAGGCATACAGTTCGCACTCATAGAAAATGTATTGTTTGAAATGCAAACTTCCATTGGACCACAGTATTTCTGAGCTGTTTAAATGTGAATGCCCTGTCCCACCACTAGCATTTTACACTATATCAGATTCCTCCGAGTGCCCTTCTTCTTTATTCATTATACTGTTTCTTTCACTTACAATACTTACATTTTAGTCAACTATAGAATCATTGCTCACACTGCCAAATTTTATCTTTAAGGAAATTTCGCAATTTTTCTTCACTAAACTTGTTTTTCCTTTTTCGTACATAACATACGTATTTCGAATTCTATCTCGGAGACAAAGCGGCCATGGCTCAGTGGTAAAGCTCCAGCTTTGCATTCCGGAGTACCTGAGATCAATCCCACCCACCCACCATCCTGATTGACAGTTTCCATGTATTTCCTGAGTCATACCAAGCAAATGCCTGGATTATACCTACAAAATATTCCCTTTCATAAACTGTTCCACATCATATCCCAGCCATTGCATCGGATATCTATAAGACTTTAAATATGTTGTAATTCATTTTCTGATATACACACCTTGGTTTGCTAGCCAATGAATGTTCTAGAGCCCTCAAGGGTACCCTCCATCTCTTGAAGACGGAGTTGCATAGAGTTAGAAAGAATTTAGAAAGGAACATGGAATGTGCTTTCAGTATAACATTTAGTAGACAAACTGATCCTTTATTAATTTAAATTTAAATATATTGTATATTATAAACGTTATGTTTATAAACATTATTTGAGGATGTACATTAGAAACGATAATGAATTGGTCAATGTGCACGAAGTGCTTTTAGCATCTTAAAACTAAACATAGGAGAGACGGATGATGGATGATTCAAAATCCTTGAATAGTAAGTGAATCATGTGATATATCATTCTGTGCAGGAATTTTCAAAATTAAGCAACGACGAAACCGATTTTGCCATAACTCTGTTCGTGTAGGGCGATATGACATTTGCATTACGTCTTATTAAAATTGGTACTTTATTTTTTGTTATCGTATGTAAAACGGTATAGCTCATTTCATATTGCGGCCATGAGGATCATATTTCCCAACAGAGCGGTACATCTTCGGTAGCCATTTGGTTTTTGTTCCTTTAACTGTTTGACCAAAAATGAGTTTTCCTCATTCAACTAACACATTCTCGAGGTCAATTTCACGTATCATTTTCTCCTACAGGATCAGAGTTATACCAAACCTCACCTCACCGTTGGGTTTCTGGAACATTCCAGCACAGATTGATATGTTACATTGGCCACTTACTTTTTAAAATTTTTGAAGCTTAGTCAAGATGTCCGCTTCCCAGGTGGCAGTTATTGGCGTCATATCATCCACCATGTATCAGCTCCTGTGCAGTAAACATTAAAAGCATTTTGCTTTCAATATATGTAACAATTTATAACAGGAAGGACAGTTTCATACTCTGTATTCGATTTACTTGCTCTCCACATCCATTTTTGTCGAGTCCCATTGTCGTTATTGGTTGAACACAGCGCCTATAATATGGCTGTACATGTTTATGTAGGCACTGTACCTACATACGAATATTCATCAAAAATAGACTCTGTCACTTGGCGAGTGTTTCATTTTAAGACACATTTTTAACCAAATGTTTTTTAGCATGGCACCCTATCTAGAACGTCAGGCCTGAAATTATAATAATATCAGTTCATTTTAATATCTCCGCGAATTGTGTTGCTTAATTTTGAATAAACACTAATTATATTATATCATTATATTTTCCTAAATCGTATATCTTTAAATAGTAATAAAACATTTGAGAAGATTACCTTAAACTTTATTGGATATGTGCTATGCTAGTAACCTTTGACTTCGGTCCATCATGATTATAGTGCTAAGACACTGCTAGTTAAATCGACAAGCATCCTTGCCTCCTTCTGGATTAGATGCTGGGATTTTCGAACCTGTCCTAAAGACTCAGAATATAGGGTTACCTAGTCGGCTGAAACATTTGGGCATTAAATAGCTCTATAAAGAACACTGGACAAAAATAGGACGTATTTTACTAGGCTGTAAATTTGATAAAATATATTATGCAAAACCAAGAAGTAATTAGAGTAGTTTTGTATAACATATATATGTATAAGGTTTTCTTTTACCCTAAATACAGTGAGACAATAGTTTGAAGTATTTCGCTTCTTTCTAAATCAAAGACCAGAATTGAAAAATATCCCAAGTCCATTTTTTGCCATTTTTCAATTTTTACATTCGTAGGCATTCATGTTCCAATAGCTATCCACTGGCATAATTGTACATTTTAACTCCAACTGAGAACACTTGTTAATAGAAAATAGGGTATTTATGCAGTTTAGTTAGACAGACCGTTCAATTTTATACCCCAGATGCTTCTCCTTAAAGTTAACCCTTTTAATGTTAGTACATGTACAATGGAGATAATTGTAACGTGGTTAAGTTGTTTGAAACAAATATAAGATGAACATTGTTATGGCGTTTTATTGATCTAAACTAGCTAAGAGCAATCTATTTTTATTGTAAATATTATTTACTTAACCACAAAATATGTTGAGCTACATAATCATTATATTTAAAATAATAATAAACTAAAGTGTCCTTGAAAATTTCTGCAGAGATGTTGTTTGCTATAAATATCTTATTCACTTTATTCTGTTAACTATAATTTTAATTAATTATAGTTAATTAATTTTTACTTTTCTTCTAACTATAAATTTGTTTATCTATCATCTGTTATGATTATGATTGTTAATTTTTATATACAAATTCCTTAAGAGGCCGACCATCAATACTGGTGTAGGAAGGGTGTTACAAAATAAGTTGTAGTAACATTGGTATGCCTTACAATTTTGTTATAACTAACTCCATGTTTAAATACTTTTGAAAAATTAGTACCAAAAGGGAGATTAATTGCGATTACTCTTACACTTTTCTCCATTGTATTTTATCATCGTTTTGAATTACTTGATTATGCAAATTTTTAATTTATTGCTTTAGAATTATCGCCTTTGGGTGATCATTAACACATATATTAATTGGTTTATGTAACGAATTCCTTTTCGAGAAGGGCGTAAGTTATGGTGCTGTTACCGCCCATAAATTAACGTTATCTTATTTTAAAAAATCCAAATTCTGCTTGAAAGCACTCGTCGTGAAATTCTTAAAATAGCAGTCATTGAATAGATAGGTAAACGAGTTTGTAGCCCTCGGCCGACTATCCTGACTGAAGCTTTGCAGGGCTTTTCAAAGTTTCTCCAGGCAAATACAATAATAATGAGAACTGGGACCTTGCTGTTACCTTCCCCCTTATTATTTTTAATCGTTGTGAGTACTTGTTTCAGAGATTGAGTTATTGCAATTAATTGTTTATTGCAAATTAATTAGTCGGTTGAATCAATTGTCCTCATGTAACGCCAGAAAATGTCAGTACTATAATTCCCATCTTACGAGTTCCTTTGAATGTATTATAGAACTGCGCCTAACGAGGATCATGCTGATTCTATAATTTTGAAGCTTTTATTATGAAGACAATTCCAAAATTTCTCAAGATAAGTTGTTAGATTTGTCTTTATTTATTTGTTATTGTTTAATAAAAATGTTAAAATAATATCGTTCCTCGAATTCCATTCACAACTAGAAATAATGAGGTGTTCTCACGCCATTTCTATTCACATTTCTCTTTAGGTATTTTCAAGGATTGATGTCTGGAAACCGAGAGTTGTAAAATGTTATTGTTATTTTTAAGGAATAATGTCTTTATTATGTTATCGTGAACAACTCCTAAACAACTACAAAATTCATTACGTAAACCTCTGATTAACATAAATTCTCCAATATATACCAAACTAATTAATTACACACAAATTGAGCATGATAAATAGTTAGATTATTTTTATATGCCAAAAAGTTAATCGTCGAACACAGAACAATATAAGTTGTGCTCTGACTTAATTCTATAGTGATAATTAAATATTTATAATGTCGCACTCTAAAGATTTTAGTCCATAAAGGATACTACGTATTTGATTCTCTGCAGCAGTTCCTGATAGAAATATCAATTTATTAATGTACATAAATTGCGTCTATTTATTCTTCCTTACTATTAAAATGGTTACCGGAGCAACTAACATAAATATTCTGCAAAGAGCCATAGCGATTTAGCAAGAACTGGGAAGGAAACAAATAAACAATTTTAACGGTTATAATTATTATAATTAAGAAGCATATAGGTATGTAATGCCTCTAATGCAGGACTTTTAGATGTAAACAAGGTATGCTTCAGTCTTCGAAGTGACCGTGTTTCAGACTCGGACTTACAGCATCTAATATATCAGAAATATTATTAATGTAATTCCACCTTACTGTTTAGATGTTAAAATAATATCTATAATTAAAATTTCAAGGCTAATTTTACATTGAAATTAGAATCCTAAAATGATTGTATTTAAGATGGACATACTGTAAGTAATACCTGCTGATTATTGTATTGGGAAGTGGAAATGCATTTCTTATCCAGTAGCGTATAAAATGATTGTTGATATATGTTTCAAACCAATTTCTTTCTTGCAGGTTTTGTTGAACAATTGTGAAACATAAACAAAGGAATATGGCGCACTTTGTGGAAGGAGCTCACATTTTGAAGATTTTGGTCTATGTTGGTAAGCATATGGATACTCCATATACCAATTGATGGTCGTACATATGCTCATGTCTTATCGCCACCGATTTGGAAATTATTACAAAGGTACTATTAAAGCTCCATCTTGTAGCCCCTCCCAGTCGGGAACGAATTCCGACGTTTTGTCAGGATTTAGTGGTCAGTTAGTGCTATCGAATCGCATAGTTCACGGAATTCATTGCTTTAATACAGGCTAACGAAAGTATAGTTACTTTGCGAATTAAGAGATCATTCCATCACTTTAAAGATAAAACTTGAAGAGCTATATAGTGGGTTGCCAAAGAACAAATGTATGTTTTGTCTTAACTCATGCCATACGTGTCAATCTAAAAACATGCATTAACAAATTGTGTCATGTGAGCTGCCTTTGATGTGGGACAGTGAGATTTGTGAAAAGTTTATTCTCAAATATTTCAACGTCTATGAGCTGGTTGTTTATATATTTATGTGGCGAAGTTTGTAGAAGTAAAACGCAAAAGTGACGCATGTATACACTGATGCTAGTTCAAAAGGTATACTAGAGAAGTGACTAACGTTACAACTGAATTATATTTCTAAATTGTTTTGACAAAAAAAATTGCACTGGTGCAAAAAATCCCTCTCTTGTGAGTGTACTTTTTCTTTATAGCTTCGTAACATGGACAATATTACTTGTTTCAAATGAGGAATTCATATGTTTAAGCTATCACCAGAAAGTATACACTGTTACCCATAATTCAATTTATAATCAATTTCGAATTTTTCGTTTTTCCCATGTACACAGCAATTCTTGATGGCTGTCTGAGGATAGATAAAGCAGATAGTTTCCCCTTCAAAATGCGTTCGTCATTGCACCTCAGACGGCGGAAGAGTCACCCTATTCATACTGCGGAAAGGGTTAGTGCACCTCATATCGGCCAATTCTTAGAGTTCATCCCGGTGACTATCATGCATTTGCATGACAAGTTGTACATATAATCTGTGTAGTATCAAGAGATAAAACATATACTTTGAAAGCAATGTTGTAAACATATACAAAGTTATTATAAGATAGGAGAACCGGGTTTGGGAGTAAAAAAAGTTATCGGTGTTTTGCCGACTATTCTTTGCTGCAACATAGCGGTCTCTGAAGGACAACCTTTGTCAATGACGGATGAACAACGTCTGCTAGTAGCGTTCGGATTGACTGGAACGCAACAGCGCTGTGGGTCATTTCCTTGTTTATGAAATATGGTTTGTAATAATTGGGACACCTTCAAGTGTAAATTTAAGAAAATTCACTTGTTGCATATGATTAAACCATGGATATATTGACAACATATTTCATTCGTATTCTGTTTGTTGGTCAATTTTATCTGCATCATATTATAACAGGTTTTCGTTGAGTAAGGTATATACCGTGTAGGTGCGGATGATGTAGGTTCCAAGTAGTATTGCAAATCTACTCGTCTTTCAAATTGTTACTCAAATGACATAACTTGAAGCCTGGATATTATCTTTGATAAACTACGAGACATGAACGTTTTAGTCGTTTATTGTTTCTTTTATTGTGTTCTTTGATTATCAATGATTATTATGCATTTTTCAATTACGTCATTTAATAGTAAAAATATTGTTTTTGTAGTTAGATGTAGAGAGCATTACAGGTGGGTAGTATAGGTATCTTCATTCTTGTACCACATTCTGAGTAATATGGAGCAGTGACATAATAAGTTTAACTGAAGTCCTTTTCCCGAATATGCCCAATGAGTGGGCTCAACGGAGATAAATGCCATTTCTTGGAATACGTAAAGAAAACGGTTAGAAAATATTTTGGGACAAGATTTGCTGGTGGAATATTGTAAATGTATGTTCAAGGTTTCTACTGCCAAAAAATACTAGAATGGAGCAATTCATTAACATTCAGCAAACAAAAATATCTTACGTTTCCAGTAATACAACACGTTTCCCTATGCACCATAGTACATAGCCATAATGTTTGTCGCAATAATCAGCGTTGTCTCAGCAGCACGTTTTCAGAGTCTCATAGCTTTCCTATTATGAATGACATCAAAGTGAAATGCGCAGGATATACAGATTCCAATACAATGTTTGTGCTGGTAGCAGTAGAGTCCATTTCCAGCAACATATATGGCTGAAATATGCAATTCAAACCAAACAAAAACGGAAAATAAAGATGTTGCAACACTATAGCACAGTTCTGATAGCTACTACAACCTAATGTTCTTGTATACATGACGACCATATCATATAGTAAATGGGATGTGAATTATAGCTTCTTACTGCTAGGTATGCAGCAGTTATGAATCTGTAAATTACAGAGTATATCATAAGTCTGGTCTGGGTTAAATATTATACATTCTTCTAACACATTGTATCTAATGCCAAATTGAATCAATGTTGTGAGAAGGGGGAAACGCTATGACGTAGTTATGATTGTTGTCCATAATTTTGTTGCGGCCACATTCGATTGATTATATTTTAAATATGTTCATATGACTTATTGAAAACATCTTCTTTCGACGAAAAATCGAATTGTGTAATTGCAATTATGATACCTGAAACGTTGTTGTACTTACGATTCATATTTGTGTACATTTTCAACTCTGTAGGCTATTCCGAAAGAAAGGACTATTGCCATACACATATTGTAACATCACAGAAAAACAAATTCATCCCCAGGAAGAACATCTATTAACCATATAAACAACAGACAATAATATTTATAGAACATTCAGTTAGGCAACACGATTAATTTTACACCGATAAACAACAGAGTTCAAGTGCCGCTAAACGGCACCGAGTTAGCCACACAACTAGGGCGCACTTGAACGCTACTGTCTATCTGTGTAAGATTAATTGATGTACCAATTTAAAAAGCAGAACCACTTAAGCATGAGCACAAGGATTGGCTGATATGTTTCGTAGAGTCCTACATGACTATTAGGTTAAACACTTGCGCAAGTGCTTAGGGAAACAGTGGTGATGTGGGATATGTTCTGTAATGAAGATTGTCTTTTTTCTTTTGTGGTTCACAAATGTTCTCCCTAGTGATGAATATGTTTTTGTTATGTTACAGTATGTGTATGGCAAGCAATCCTTTCTTTCGAAATCCCCCATCAGAGTTGAAAATGTACCTTAATATCATTCGTATCAAAAATCACTGAACTGCTGGACAAGACTATATTATTCGTAAAAAAAATAAAAAAAAAATAGCCTTTTAAAGCAGTTCAGCGTTTTTTGATCTTAATTGCAAGACGTGGAACTCTGTTTTCTTGTCATCATTCGTATGTGCAACACCGTTACAGTTATCGCAATATCAGTTAAATCGGTTGTTAGAAGAAGGAAATAATCGCCAAAAATCAAAAAGTCATAATTCTGCGTGAAACGTTGCTTATTGAATAGATACACAAAGCAAGTTCGAAGTAAGACATTGTTCATACAAACCACATTTCTTTCTTGCATCTGCCACTATGAATATATCTATTGAGAAGGATTTGGCAATATAAAATGACTTCCGCCGTTTTGGCGTTTATTACCTTCTTCCAACTACCGATTCAATTGCACCATTCGATTTCTCATCGAAAGAGGATGTTATTTAATATGTTACACGATCATATTAAAAATACACAAATTCAACCATATATGGCTGCCACCAAGATGATGGACGATGACGATAAATATATCATAGCGTTTCCCCCTTCCCACTACATGATACCATTTGGCTTTATATCCAATACGTTAGCAGTGTATAAAATATTGAGCCCAGACCAGACGCAGACCTTGAGACATCCTATATTCTACAGATTCATAACTACTGCATGTCTTAGAGTAACAAGATGTAATATTGCGACAAATATTATGGCTATGCAAATAGCGGCAAATATGCACTGTGGTGCATAGGGGAACATGGAGCATAGCTGGTAACGTAATATATTTGTGTTTATAGATTATTAAGAAAAAGCTCAATTCTACTATTTTTTATCAGTAGAAACCTTGAACATTCAGTTAGAATATTCCACCAGCAAAAAAGTGTCAGAAAATATTTTGTAACAGTTTTTTTTTACTTATTTCAAAAAAGGTGTTTGAAATATGGGGAATAATAGGGAATATTAATTTAGTTAACTTTATTTTGACACGGCCCCATATTTCCCATTATCTTGTACCACAACGAAGATACCTATGCTACTAAGCTGTAATTGGTCTACACTCACCTACGAAAACAATATTTTTACTATAAAATGACAATTGAAACCATGTGTAATAATCATTGGTTATCAAAATACAAAACATAAGAAACAATAACCGACTACAAGTTTTATGTCTCGCTGTTTACCATTGCAAATAACCAGGTTGCGAATTATATTTCTTGAGTAACAATTGAAAATAATCTAAATTTGCAATACCTTTTGGCCCCTACCCGATCGGCCCCTACACTGTGTATTGCTTACTCAACGAAAACCTTTCATAATATGATGCAGATAAAATTGACCAACACACAGAATATGAACGATATACGCTGTTAATATATTCATGGTTTAATCATATGCAACAATTGAATTCTCTTAAATTTACACTTGAAGATGTCCCAATTATTTAAAATTAGACCTCGCACACAAGGAAATAACCTTCAGTACTGTTGTACTTCAGCCACTTCGGACTTTATTTAAGGATGTTGTTCATCCATCCTTAACAACGATAACCGTTTAGAGACCGCTAAGTTGCAGCAAAGTATAGTTGAGGAAACACCGGTAACCAATTCTACTCCATTACCCGTTTTGACCCACGTTCTTCTATCTCTTAATAACTTAGCTTTGTTTACAGTAAAGCCTTAAAACTTGATATTTCATCTCTTGATACTTGATTACATATATAAGTTGTCATGAAAATCCATGATAGGCACCGGGAGGAGATCTGAAAATTGGCCGATTTGTGCTGCAATGACCCTTTCCGCAGTATGAATAGTAAATGACGTGCGTATTTTGAAGGGGACAATATCAGCTTTATTTATCCTCAGAAATTCATCATCAATTCATGTGTACAGGGGAAAAATGAAAAATTCGAAAGGAATTATAAATTGAAGTAAGAGTAACAGTGTATCGTATTCTGGTTATAGCATCAAAATATGAATTACTTATTTGAAACAAGTAATATTTGTGCATGTTATTAAGCTATAAAGAAAAGTACTACATTATGAAAGATGTGAGTACGTTTAATATCTACAAGCTCTCTTGAAAATTGGTTAAGACAGACTTTGTCGATTTTATTTACCTACCATTCAAATGTGTTTTTGTCTTCAAGTCGATATGAATTCTAGTCACAGTTGAAGAAATATGTTCGAAATAATAGTCTTCCAGCTACGGAGAATACAAGGGACCTGTGATTCTTCTTCCTCAACTTTCAGTTAGCGGATAGAGCAGGGGTTCTTAAAACCCGCCCTAATACGAAATAGACAATCGAATTGCGCGATTCATATGGCTCTCGTATACTAGTCATACGTCCCGAAAATTACATGTAAAGACCAGTTCATTTCATTGGAACAACGTTTGATATGAAACTATTTTGAACAATTTGGGTACTTATTAATCTTCGAAGTATGTTAATTGTATAGAAAATGTACTTTTTGATTTTTGGTGTTTCACAAGTGTGAACGCGTACAAATGGATCTAGTCTTAGTATATACATCAAAATAAAAAGCATCGTATGACCATTGAGAATGTTCAACAATAATATATTTCGAGATGTTAGTAAAAACAGACATGTTGGAATTTTGCGTGCATACCAGATAATATTATACTTACACAGTAGTATATTGTACTGTTTTCATGGTCATAAGCATTTGAAATTTATATTGTACTCAGTCTGATTAATTAGCGATAAAGATGATGCTACCTTCGACATTTTTGAATTCAAAGAAATGTGTTGTTATTTAGTACTGAGTCTGCATCAAATATTCACAGACTTTTAGAGTTCGTACTCACTGGCAGTGGCGGATATAGAAAAATGGGTTTTGTTTGTTTTCTTTTTTTTAGAAATCCCGAAAATTGGGGGAGTAGGAATAACGTAGTACAAGCGTAGGAATAACTAGCATTTACTTCGTTTCTGATATTAATTTTGTAGGATTTCAACCCGAAACATCTTCCACGTAGATGTACCACTGCCCACTGGGATTGCCCAGGTGTGAAGATAGCCCTCCCAGCAATGGGACTATTTTAATATCACAAGGTAATTTGAACTACCTTTAGCAATTTGGTTCTTTATACACTTGTTAATTGATATTTACTTCTTAGTTTTATGTTTTTTAGTCAATAGTACTTAAGTTTAGTTTCGTATAGCTTTGGTTCCATTACAACCTGGATTGTGTACTGAAAATAGAATGAATGTAATATGCTTCAGGTGTAAAGTTGCGCACGTATGTAGTGTAACTGTGAACCAGCACCAGCTATATACATGCGTCCATTCTGCTAATTGTTACTACAAAAATCGGCACATAAATACTGTATATACAACCAGCTCATAGACGATGAAGGCTTGGAGCACTAGAATTTTCACATGTCTCTCTGTCACACACCAAATGCAGCTCATTTGACACAAGTTGTTAATGTACACTCTAAAGCTCTGTGTATTGCATCAGTTAGGAAATAACAGGGAATTGTTCTTCGATAACCAACTAGTTTGTTATTCACATTTTTCCTTTTGAAGTGGTGCAATGTCCTCCAAAGCGAAAAGTAACCATACTTTCGTTAGCCTGTAGAAACGTTATGAATTCAGTGATCTATGTGATTCGACAGCACAAACTGAGCACAAAATGTGATGAAACATCCTGAGTTAAATTATTATTTTTTGCATCATTAGTGGAGTACCCTCTTTAAAATAGGCATAATTTATGATAAAACTAATTGAGCACTAAATACTAACAAAGATTGAGATTTACTCTTTAACTCGGAAGGGCCAACTTGACGACTGTTATATTTATGTTGAGACTACATTTTAAGCTATTTTGGAGCTTGACGGTTGAAATAAATTTGTTCCTGAGCAGCATTAATTGAACACTAAACGCTGACAATTCGTGCTCGATGGTAGGGTCCAGCTGTCAAGTTTGCCCATGTCAGCAATGGAGCAATTCATATACCCCTTATTTCAATTCATACAGCATGAATTCGTTGGGCTATGCGATTTGATAGCACGAACTGAGTACATTCATTCTGCGTGATTGGCAGAGGTAAACTGATTATAATTGACTGATTTCTGAGCTCATTAAAGCAGCACGAATTGAAAACAGCAGTAATTTAGCACTAAGTACTGACAGAGTTTCAGAATTAGTGATCACTGGGAGAGAACATGTGCCAAGTTAGCCCCTCCGAAAATTGGGGCTATTTCGAGCTCTGCGATTCATAGCATTATATCTTGAAATAAGTTTCGTGAGTTTTATCATTCATTCTGCATGATGGGTAGAGTTAGCCTCAATAGATTGAGACTACTTTTAGAGATGATTATAGCAGCACGAATTCCTGAACTAGCATATTTCGACAGCATTAATTGAGCACTAAATCCGGGCAGAGTTTCAGATATCGTTTTGGACTACTAAAGACTAACTTGACGATTGGCTCATTTACGTTGTGGCTACATTTTAGGCTAATTTGAGACTTGTGGGTGGAAAGAAATGTGTTGTTGTTCAGCGCTTATTGAGCACTAAATATTGCCAGAGTTTCCGAATCCGTGCACACTTTGACGGACAGGTATCATGTTAGCACCTCCCAACAATGTGGCTATTTATATAGCCTGTTACGGCAGGAATTCGTAAGCTATGCGATTCGATAGCACTACCTGAGCACTAAAACCTGACAAAGTGTCGGAATTCGTTCCGTAGCAGGTTTGTAATTGTTCTAGTATATCCAAGCATAACTGCTGTTAATTGATAACAAACCCATTTTGCACATACCTTTCGGTATCTTTATTATTTTAGCGCATCATTGTTTGGACAGCTTTACTACTTCACTACATTTTCGTTGATATCTCTTAAAGTGATACGACGATTATACATAATCAAGTTCATTTACTTTCTTTCTTTTTCCTTCTGTTACAGTTGTCACTGGATTTCCATTTCGATGTTTGTTTTCTACGCTAGTTTCTCCCTATTAAAAGTTGTTGATCAACTTCCGAATATTACTGATGTTAATCTCCTTATCATATTTTTATTTTCTAGCATTATATGGGTTTTGCTGTGATCAGTCCAATGAGAGCACTTTAATATGGTTTGTCTTTATAATTGGTCAAATCATACAAAAACAATCTATATGCTATTGAAAAAGATTACAAATTTGGATGAATGGTTTCGGATAAGTAATTGACTTGCAGTATATTAGGTATACCTCTAGTATACAGTTCGGCTTGTTATTTAGTAGTGTCACCAAATTAACTATGACTAATAATTATTAGTTCGTCTCATTATAAACACTACATTTAAGAATATTTTCTCAATCGACCAGGGATCTTTAAAGGGCTATGAGTGAATAAAATATTGTTAGGAAGAGAAAAAAATAAATTTCATTAGAATACGATCTTCACATGTACATCCCTAACTATTTTGCAGATACCCGGAGGCCATGGAATTGAGACTATTCTCATAACTAGTGAAGGGAATTGGGAAAAAGTACTTGCTACGTTTTTATCTCTTTTAACTACTTTTAAAATTATGTTGAATTGATATCGATTAATAATGTAAATTTTCTTTAAATTTATAATTTTTCTACACAGTGATGTTTCCTGGAATCCAATTTTTAAAGAGATAAATTTTAATATTGTACTCTAATTTTCTGTTATCTCCCCCTAACACATAATTTTCTGTTATCTAAAAAAAATGTTTCTGCCATAATGATATGAAAGGTGACGTGAGAAAACAATGAATAACAGAAACGAGTTTTTTAGAAAAAAACATTTAATATTTTTTCTCGTCTATCGTACGTAGTTCAGCAAATCCGTAAACCTTTGAATGTTCATGAGATTGAACCTTTCACGCTTTCACGGTTTTGTAGTTCCAATTATCCCCATTAGTATAAGTTATACAGCACAAAATCACCATAAATAGACATCATATGCTACACCCCAAAACCTTAATATATTGCATCGTTTCAAACGAGAAGTTTCAATCAAGTTTATGGCAGGAATATAAGATTTTTATACTCTAAAATTGCACAATTAAACCCCGCTATATTTACTCCATTACAATGCTCTAGTTACTAATGAGTTATTGTTTCAAAAGAGTTCTTCCCAAAGAGTTTGAGTTATCAAAAGTCGTTCATTTGACATCTTTAGATCTTCATATGATGACGTTTGAATGAAAAGTAATGTCTGCTGACGAAAAATGAATTTAAATATACTATTTGTATTACGATTAAAGATCATTTATCTTGGTAAATCTAAAATGAAAGGAACTACTATAAAGAACGCAACGTAGTTTTACCCTTTGGAAATGATATATAAAATTTTAGTTTGCGATGAATATGTTCATTATCTTTGGATATAAGTGTTTATATTTCCGTTAAGGTGTTTCAATAAGATTTCTTGTGTTATAAATATTATAACAATGATCATTCTACTATACAGAAAGATATTATTACAGCCTTTATCAAAAATTAGAAAGTAATTTTTCATATAATCCTGTCCCTTGGATACCAAAAAAAGTTCAAAATATAACTTGATTTATTTTGATGATACTAAGGAGGAATATTAACGGTATTCTGGAGGTAGCAAAATTCTCTTTGTTTCTCTCCTTTACCTTAGAAAAAGCTTAATGGAAATTACACCACGAAATTGACTTTAGAAAATATTAATATTTTACCTCTCTGTTCTCCCAATGTTAACGTAATTCTGCATCGATATCGACATACGTGAACAGAATACAACAAGAACGCAAATAAATTCTTACACTAACAAAATTAATATGTGGTATTACTGTACAGGCAAATTTCATAATGACAATATCAATATTTGCCATTTCTAATCCTCCACAACATCAATTAGGTTTTCTAAAACCCTAAAACTTACTTCTCGAAGATGCATTCTGTAATTGCTTTACTAGTATCGTCTAGGTCTTCCCATCTGCCTCTTATTCTAAGGCTTTCAAAAATACGTAATTCCGTAACGTTGCACAAATTTGACGAAATAAGGAACATGGTTAGAAATAAGTAAAAACAGATTCGATATATCTTTTGTCTTACCCGGTTTTTTACGTTACCTCTTCCGTAAATAAATTTCGTTATTGCTGTTTTTTTGTGAATCAAAATTCTTTATGTGATCTTCTATCGATGGTAGTACCTGTAAGAATCATCTTAAAATGAATCGTCACCAACAATTATATTGAACAGTAAGTTTCACTCAGTACGTCGAAAGAATCTGAAGCTTAGGAATTTGAAAATTGCAAATATTATATTCCCAATTTTTAATAGCGGCACTTAACCGCTCGACACAGTTGAGTAAAACAGGTTACTTAATGGAGGACTGTATGTGTCTTCATGACATTCTGTTATCCAAGACCTCAATACATTTTTTGTTTGCTGAGGCAACTGATAATCAGCTGGGTAATAAGACAGATTAGTTTGAAAGGTTTTCCTTTAAAATGTTTTTTTTGGTAAACAGGTCGGGTTTAGAAAGAATAATCTGCCTTCGTGGCACATGATATATGCTGCTCTTAATTATCTCAATTTCCTTGTACCTCATTTTTTGTAAAAAAATCATTTTTAAGGATAACACAGTGAACTTTGATTAGTACTGCTCCTGAAATGAACAGTATAAGTATTATACAAATTTACACAACATTTGTAATCATTGACGTAAGCAAAGACACATTGAACCCACTTTTTTCTGGTGAGTTAGAAATAGTGTACTTTTGTTATTAAATGAAATATATTAGGTGAACAAATGTTAATTATGAAAATTTAATACATAAATTAAATTTCGTCTATTTTTAAAACATGTAGAAAACAATTGTTTTGATATTTTATTGTCAGAACAAACTTCCTGGAGCGATTTTTAAACTTGTCAATTGCCTTCTTCAATGGCGACCAATAATGATTTATTAACGTGATCCAATGATGTAAAATCATTATATAGATCTATAATATATCAATAAAGCTTTAAAATGCTTCATCCTAGAGAATATTACTTTTATTGATGCGTTTCTAATTCATTTTAAGACAGGACAGTATCAGAGGTCGTAATAATAAATATCTTACGAGATTGCATTTGGGCAGTATATTTCGATACAATTTCGTTTTCGTAAGCGACGCAGAATAAAACAAGCAACTATGTTTTATATTAATATGCATACGCTACTAATATGCATAACGCTTCCTAACACAAAGTTAAATTTCTACATATTTCTATATCAAGGTGATCCAGTGTGTCTGCTTTAGGATCAATTTAATTGTTTCATTTAAACTTTCTTCATTACGTTTCATTCTCCTAAGTTGATAATACATGTATTTTTATATAGAACATGAATCGTGAATTGCCTATTTTCTGTATCATAAATCAGATCATTTTCTAGTAAACATATTTCTAATAAACATAAGCATTACTAGAATTGTGAAAATATCACGCCTTATTCTAGCTTTATTCTAGTCAAGTATTTCTAGCAGCGCGTATTCATATGCATTTTTTATTATAGCAAAGAAAGTGTACAGTCGACGGAAAAATGAGTCGACGGAAAGCTTATGCATACACCTGGTATGATCATAACACACAGTTCAGAAGCATCCATATTTGATGTGTTAGAGGCAGGTATATGCACTCGTTTTCAAGGTTGCTCAGGGAATGGCCTTTTCAGCTGTCATACATCAAGCAGTTTAGTCCTGCAACGACTTTGACGAGTATTTTTTCTCTAGTGAAATTTTATTGTTTTGGAGTTTTCTGTTTTTTCCAGTTCACCATTCATATCAACATCCACAGATAGTGGATTACATATATGTTAAGCAGTTTCCTACATCCTTAAAACGTTTCGACTTCATATTACTACGCATAGAATTATGTCTCAATATTACGTAATGCTATTTCAGGACGGCTTAAAATGAATTTTAACAGTGGCTTTGTACTATCCATACATTTCCAAGAACTGTCCATGTAAGTTGAAAACACTTAGGGCAGATGAAGGATAATCGGTCTGTTTTTTGCTTACATCTCTCACGTTTTGGAGAGTTTGTCAGAAAATACCTAACTTTCTCGTGCCATTCGCCTGTTAACTTGCCCATATTAACACTACGGATATAACGTGGGTTTATCTATAGAAAACACCCAGGTCGTGGAGTAAACGACATATTCCACGACGTTACATAATCTTGGTTTCAAGACCGAACTTAGAACATTTTCCCCACACAATTAATTTCCATTTACAGTACATTGAAAAGGAGCTATAACCAATGTTTACATCAAAATCACGAAAATCAGACTTCTCAACTTCTCACATGCAATGATTCATCGTGTTATGGTAAAAATCGGTTTTATCTATCTTTGCATGTTCTGATGTCAAACAGGGACTGCAAGATGATATCGTCTAGTGCCGGAGAAGAAATTTCCCTTTGTTTTTCGAATGTTGTAGCAAATGAAGTATATGCGTGAACAAATGTCTGGGTAACATTTTGGTGAAAATGAAGTTAGTTACGAAATTAAAGATCTATGTTGTGTCATTGATAAGTATCTGTACTTGGTTTGAGCAACAAACTGTCTCGGAATTCAGAAATTTCTATAGAGAAATAAATTAGTATATACCGTGCAACAGAAGTGTGTTACATGTTCTTCCCTTGACTGAGTACACGATTAACAGTGCTGGTGGACAAAAAATAGCACAATAGCTATTCTTCAATGCTACATTGAATAAATTGATATCACTTCTACAAGTGACAAAGAGTAGCCCCTACTTCTACCGCTACTTTTCTCCCCTTTCGCGAAGGGCGTAACACGTTGAATATAGAGGTGGGAAATGTTACCTCATTTTCTATTTCTAGGAGTCATTCTGGAAAGGATTTATCAGCCATGTAATGCCACATGTTTTACTTATTGAAGAGTCATTAAACAGTGTGCAATAAAGAACACTAGAACACCCTCACTAGTCAGTGTCTGCTTATTGTTGATGGTACTGCGTCGG
>JAGDQP010035608.1:0-19496 GCA_022664845.1 Lepisma saccharinum
ATATATATATATATTACTAACTTATAACTTTCTTATACAATACTTAAGTAATTAAGAAATGAATATAACCTCAAGGATTTCTTTTCTTAACGTCAGGCATTGAATAAACCGTTTATCTACCAATATCTTTAAATATATATTCTTACCAGCTGGAGATGGTTTTCCCAAGACTCCCGATGCACTATTTATTGGTGGGTGAATTAGTACTGTTGAATAGAAAGCGTAATTAATTTAATTGTGTTTAGAGTAAACAGTAAAGATAGTCAGTACGAGTTTAAGTGGTTAATGAATACTTTCTTTTAACATTGTGAATTATAAAACCTGACGGGAAAGGCAATAAAACAATGTTGTGGCCGTGCTCTCGAAACTTTTCTCCGAAGGAACTCTCTAGTTAACGTTTTGAGGATGTATAGATAGCACCTTTTAGTAGCAAATAGTCGGTGGAATCACTTTCAGTAAATCTAAAGACGATTTCATGCAATTACAATTCCTTCACTACAGATACGCAAACGTTATTTAATTAAAAAGCACGTAATGACTTTTCATTATATATGTTCTTTGTACTGAAGAAGTGTTAAGAAACAATGCATTCCTTCCACAATATCCCAGATCTGAAAATTTTAATCAAAAGAATCTTTACGAAAGCTATTAAAATTTCATGAACCAAGGAGTGGTGCATGTCCCTCTGAAGAATTCTAGAAACAAGCTTTATCCAATGGACCTGGCAGCATTCAGGGAAGGGAAGAAACCTTGATCTATCGCTTTCTGATTTCAGCAGGATCTAACTTCTGATTTAATTTGATTATGTACCATATGATTTATCTGATTACCTTTACTGATTATAGATGTTAGTTTCAACTGTGATACTGGATACAGATGATAGGACTTTTACTCTTGCAAATACTTTTCAAACGTAGATCTATAACTATTCGCTTACAGTTGAAATCGACTACAATGCACCGCATGGCTATATACGGGTGGTAATTAATTCGATGCCCATTCGATTTCAAGATATGCTAAAACTGAATTTATAGCTCATTACAAAAATTTTACTATGAAACCTAGAACTCCTTCCATTTCATTCCAATCTTCAAGTTTTTAAGAGTGCAGGACATAAACCTCTATAGCGATGGGAATTAGTGCATTCACAGCTAGACTTCAGTAGACAATAAAAATTAAGTGGTTACTAAAGTCTTTCGTTTAATGATGTGATTTAAAATCTGTCCGAAAAAGGCGATAAAAAGAATGTTGTATTCTTAAACTCGAAATGTTACTCCGACTTATCACTTTCTGAATTGATAGAAAACACGTTTCCATAGCAACTAGTCGGTGGAACCACTTTTAGTGACTTAAACAATACTTTCACTTCACACATACAAATGTTATTTATTGAGATCAAACAATATGTAATGACTCTGCCCTCAAACATATTTTCATCCTTTCTATTAAAAGCGTGTTAAAAGGTTATACATTTTCCTCACCTTTTCCTCTCAATCATTGAAGCTAGTTATAGTAAGTTAGTTATAGTAGTTCTTTAATTATAGTAATCTAAACAGAGGGACAATTTTAGTTTAAGTAGTTTCTCGTAAGTGATTAGTATGCTTTTAATAATGTAGAGCGAAACACGAAAATATTAAGTAAGAAACTTACCACCTGTTGCTGTAAATTTAATTTCTTTTTTTCCTGCACCTGCATGAGGAAAATACAACGAATCATCAGTACAGAAACATTATGGATATTAAACACAGGAAAACTCGAAAGGAAAATGTTAAACGTTTGTGTACGTGTTCCAATATTGACCAATCATTTTTAAGTTAAGGTTTTTACGAATAGAGAATCTTTTTAGAAAATCACAAAACTTATTTGGGAGAAAAAGACATTGAGGTAACGAGTAATGGGCCATTTAAGGCATCTCAAGCTTAGCCTGGATAGGGTTCTGCAGAGGATGTTGGAAGATAGTTGACCTGCCCCCACCATTCCGACATTTGCCTATTATCACTGGGGAAAACTTCTGGAAGAAACTAGTCAGGATATACGAAAAGAGTATAACTTTCTAAATTTTAAGTAAGTCATTGCGGAAGGAAGGGCTGATAAGCTCTGATAAGAGTATGTGGGAAAGAGTTACACAAAAGATGGAAATATCTTTTACGCTAGAGTCCCCATTAAACGAATTTTTAGATTAGCCAAATCCCGATGCAATAAAACAATAAACATTAGATTTTATCATTTTAGATATGATCGAATTATTTGAAAACTCGTTACAATGTTAAGTAAAAACAGTACATAATTATATTACAGCATGAAGAGAGTACTCTTACACAAAATAATGTAAGACGAAAATTAAGAAATGAATAAGTATTTAATAAAGCGATGTAAGTCTTGCACATTAAATGTAAATAAAACGCAAGTATTTGTGAATTCACTTTGACCTTTACTGACATTATATTTCTGATCATACTGATGTCTGCATTCTGACCATAGTGAATGGTGTTTTAACTAAACAAGCGCCACTCAGCATGTGGTTTGAATTTCAGACAGATTTTTAGTTTCACACAAATTTAATTTTCATGATTGACGTCGTTTTAACAAGTATCGATTCAAATAATGTTCATTACTGTGCAAATAACCGATTTATTCTGAAATTCAGTACTTTAATATCCTACATTTCGATTGTTCTAATTTCTATGTATTGCGTGTACAAACAAATTAAAATTGTGCATGTCCAGTACGGACTGTATAACTTTAAACATAGTTAAAGAGTTTTAGTTCTTTGTAAATGCAATAACGTGTACTTTTTGGGATATATATTACAGTAGTAAGCCTATGTTTAAAAAACTGTTTAATTTACTATAAAATTATGTTTTGTTTAATATATTGTATAGTAGTAAACTACAGTATGTAAATCACGTTGTTTCCGGTTTAACAGAATTTTCGTTTAACCAAATCACTTTTGGGTGCCATCAAATTCAGGTAAAAAATACTTTAGAGTATTGTCTTTCATGTCATATGGATACAAAATGCAGAATTTCAGAAGGAAATGCAATAAAATCTGCGGGTGGAATTTAGAATGTCCGGGGAAATGTTCAAGTCTCTTGCTGTAGCATTGATTTTTTTCTGAGTTAAGTTCTAACAGAGGCTGAATGATACGAAAATCCTGGTGTGTGGGATTTTGTGATGTTGATGTAGTCTCGATACCATCTATCCACAGTTAGATGAGGAAACCCTCTTGCGTTATCAATTTCCGTGTAGGAGTGAAGGTTCAATGTGAGTGTACATTGACTGAAAACATTGAAACCAGAGAAAATGTTGGCATTGCCCCATCGAAGGGTAATAACAGCACTAGTACTTTTATCCTTGTCAGTATCTTAGGTATTGGTGATATCCCTTGAAGTGAAAATCCAACACACTTTGATAATATCTTGATATGTTTGGAGGTACTGGAGATAGTGGTAAAAGAATAATAATTTTCTCAAACGTACGCAGAATTTGGCCCGGCCAATCTTGAACAGTCAGTTGAGACTCTGCGTGAACAAACTTCTATGTGACATTTTTGTGTAAGTAGAGCTATTAACGGAACAAAAGTCTCTGATGTGCGTTTGCACTCGGTTTGAGCATATTGCAACAAGTAGCCTCGGTATTCAGAAATTTCTGGAGGGAATTGTACTACAAAAACCGAGGAAAAGTATATGTTACGTGCTCTTTCCTTGAGTTAGCACACGCTTAAACAGTGCGTTGGATTGATGGAACAACTGTCTATGTTACATATTATCGCTCCACACCGCTCTGCGGATAAGTTTCAACTTCCTTGCCATTTTTCTCAATACATGCAAAATATAACAGACGTTTGTTCACGCATACACTTCAGTTGATCAGTTGTTTCATACTTAGAAACAAAACATTGATTAAAACAAGCAACTTCATTAAAAAAAATTGTATTGAGTGAAAAACAGCACAAAAAGTTAAACGTTTTAAACTATTAAATATGTGTAAGAAAAGAATAGCTCGTAAACAAAGGAAAACTAAATAAAAATTGTGACAGTTGTTACAGAAACCCTAATGGTATCTTATGAACATTTCTTGCTTTCTGTTAGTCTCAAAGTACTATTCATAGGAAGCAGTCACCATTATTTAAAGAAAACAAAATTGCAATGAAACAAAGTAAGTCTAATATGATCATACAAGCAAAATGAAAGAGAAGAATCTGCTGGAACAAATGAAAGATTATATAATAATTATTATAATAATGAATAATCCTGAAAGATTATACAATAATTATAACTTTAAATGCAAAGGATCTTTCATGCTTTCTTAATATTGGAAGTGCTGAAAACCTCATTAGTAATTTTCTACAGCTTAAAGTTCTTTCAAAGTGTAACTGTTTGCATTACCCCAACATTTGTAATTTTATAAGGTAATGTCAAGAGTGAGTTATTATTTTGTATTAACGACAGCTACATGTTTGTCAATTTGTCTAATATCTACTTTCTGCATGGCATATGATTCTAGTTAATATATGTTCTAAGTATAATTGTTTCTTCAAAATTGGAATCGATGTCAAGACATTGTGGACTCCAAAAGCTCAACTGAAATGTGATTTTTCAGTTTAATTAAAACAATTAATAAATTATTTTAGGTAGATGTCGAAGAAAAATCTACCTATTGAGATCGGTACCATGTCATATATATATACATACGCTAGAGGCCATAATTTTGAAGATATTTGAACCAAATTTTATTATGTTATTTCTAGACTAAATAGCTCTGCTAAGTTCGTTAACGAGCAAAATCAACCCAGGGCGGTGCTTGGGCAAGGGAGTTGAAATTTTGAAAAAAAAAAAAAAAAATATCAGCCCCTACGGAGTTTAAAGGGAAACATTGTATAAATTATAGTACTCCCTAAGAAGTTTATGGTGACACCAACGATTCAGGGGTTGTGGGGGTACAAGGAAGGATGGGGGTGGAAATTCGAAATTTTTAAAACCATGTCTTGTGGGGTAATGTTGAAACGCTCTTTCTGGTTAATCTATAAATCAATAACTAGTTTCTCGATAGCGTTCATATTTCGTTAGGGGTATATAAGGTGGCGGATTTCATTGGGCCTGTTAATTTCAATTGGAATATCACTGCATTCAGTTCTAATAACAAAAAATTTGCACGCTAATTAGTTAATCCATTAGGGTAATTAGTTACTGTATTTATATTTTTTTATTGAAAATAGAATGATAAAAGTATATTTATTTAAAGTGTTTTTATTCTGCACTTTCCCCAATAAATTCAATCAAAAATACTTCGAAATCTACCTCAGCCTGTAGGCCTGCCGGAAGGAATTTTTTAAAACATGATCAACTTATCGATGTGACAGAAGACTTCTTGATCTGCAAACGGTACCACTTCCATGAATTTTGAAAATACCATTTACAAGTTTCATAATTTTAATATATAAATATTAGCATTACCCCTGTTCGTATTACCTCATCTTGCCATATTTATGGAATTCAAATAATACATAATGACTGAGAACTTTAATTTTGTCTTTTCTACTGAATGTGTGTTAAATGGTAATGCACCCACCCCATAATATACAAAGAGAGGTTAAGTAGTACGAAAATCCTCGGTTATGTGGGATTTCCTGGCGTTCATGTAGTCTCGATAAGCTTTTTCCATACATGTATGGAAAACCCAAATGCGTTTCAAACTTCGATGTGTGAATAACAGCGCATAAATTCGTCACATAGTTACTGTTTGTTCCCGTTCAAATTATGTTAGAATATATACTTGTTAGGAGATGAATACACTATCCCATTGCATAGTTTGATATATTTTACAAAATGATACACAATATTTAAAAAGTCATTTGAATTTTCTTAGTTCATTGCACAATTGCTTGGTGTTTCTTAATTAAGAAAGCTGAGTTTGTTAAATAATAGTACGATCTAAAATATGTTTTGAAATTCTAATAAAACTAATTTGTAAATTTCAACTTGTATTCTCATGATTTAAATTGTACCGTACCTGAGTAACTCAATAGCTCTCAAATTAAAGTCAATTAACCGGTTTCATGTTCAAATCTTTTATGTATTTAACTCAATTTCTGAGAAGCAAAAATTCGTATTTCAAAATAGATTATTTCTCGCAATAAAAGCTGTAACAAAGTTATTTTCTTATTTTGACAGAACTATGGAATAATTCACACCCTACAGTGAGTCTCACGATAGAGTACTAGAATACATGTAAAACTGTTTTCAATTAATTATCCATTCTCAGTTAAGCTACTGTAAAAAATAAAAATAAATGGTTTATTCTGTAGTTTATTTCTCATGTGCATGAAGCAATAATATTGTAAAGAGACGTGGATTATGCAACGTAGTATGGGTAAAACATGTGATATTTGTTTACAAACAAATAATAGAAAACAAAGAATGTAATATGCGTAAAAACACGTACTTTCATTTGTAAATAAATAGTGAAAGATGAGGGGAATCGACAACAGCAACCGAAGACGGCCGAGGATGCAGACGACGTCTAGAAGTGCAGAGTCAGCGAACCTGGACAGAATAAAAGGCGTCGAGCCGCTCCAAGAAGCCACTATGCTGCTACAGGAATAGTCAACTCACCTCCTGCTCTTCCCTCACCTTGGTCGTATTTGCTAAGGGGTAGGTCATTCTCACCTTTATTTATTTATAAAATCTTTAAACTATTTATAAAACTCATTTGTAACCTGATACTTATATTGAATGGTTTAAACTGTACTGCACTTGTGAAATTCCAAGATGCTAAAATGAAGTTAAAGTCAACTAATTGATTTCATGTTTGAAGATATAAATATTTAACACGACTTTTTAGCTAATAATAAAGATAAAGATTCAAGGAAATAGGACTTCAGCGGCCAAAATTAATCATCGTCTGTACAGGAGATAGTACTTACTTGTACACTAAAGGATTTCACGTTGTTAGTAAAGTCCTACAAACAGCAATGTTTTTTTACTACGTGCTGTTTGGCGATACCACTAGAAATTCTGTTGTCAATTTTGAGAATCATGGTGCACAAGAACGGCCAAAAAATTAGTGCGAAATGAGAATTATTGTGCTTTGGCGAACACTGGGTACACAAAGTAGCCGACGTTGTTCGGTGCCAATATTCCTGGAATATTCCATTTTTACTTGTACTACTACTACAGGATTATTCTCGAATTAAGGAAAATATACCGGAATATTATACAGGTACATAAGGATTGACATAATGAAGAAATATAGACGTAATATTCCTAGTTCAGGGGAACTACTTTTTCAGGAGCTCCTGAGGATTGTATTGCCATATCTCCATAGGGAATGGTGTCGGATTTTTGGTATGTATGAATCGAAGTTAGTCACCTGGTTTACAATTGTAAAGTTCTATTCAACCGTGTCGAACATTCACTGATTGCGAAACCGAGATTTTTTATTTATCTGGTGTATTCACGAAAGCTCTATTTACATACAAGACCGTTGAATCAGATGTATTTGAACGGTGTATTCGTAAATAAAACTTATCATATAAAAATTCACAAAATTTATTGTTCCGTCACAAATAGAAATGACTTGAATTTATCATCAGTATTTCTTTTAAACACCTGCATTTTCAATTATAATATTCGATATAGCATCAACTATAATATATTCGAAGAAAGAACTCCTACTTGTAAGAAATCGATATATGATTCGTAGAGAAAATCAACATAATGTGGAATGTGAAGGTTGAGGCGTGAAAGTCATAAAATAAATTAAAATGGAGCGGTTGTGTAAAATTGTATCGAAACACAAAAGTTAGATAGTCGTCCGTTCGGTCCCTGCTCATGCAATGTAAGCTTCGTGGTGGACAAACACCGCATACGTGGGTTTTCTTGGGGTATTCCCGTTTCCTCTTACTTTCCTAAATCAATCAATACTCCTCCTCTCATCATCCATCCGGCTTGAGACAAAGTTCCCTAAGGGTCGTAACAAGAAAAGAAGTCATATCAAGAACTGTGGACTTTCTTTCACCCGGATAATGATCTAATTAACTGTCCCTGTTTAATGTAACGGATTCATTGAATCCGTTGATAGCATTTAAAGTATTAGTCGATTGATTGCATGAACATTACTCTATGGGCCAGGGTGTCCGCTTTGACAATTTTGGAGCAAAATCCAGTAAAATTTAATGTTTATTAGGGAAATGTACTATATTTTTTGTAACATTGATTTCAATAAATATCTTTCTGCCCTCATCGTAGAGTTCCATATCCTCTCTTTATCATGGCCAATGGTTGTAGGCAAAGCAATTATCTGGAATTTTCGTACTTCAAACATTTTCCAAAATTAGTAGAAGTAAGCACTAAGTCTTGTCAGCCATCGTTTTATTTGTAACATTTCTACAAAACGTACACTTCTTAAACATCCTATTATTTAATATTAACATATTTCTCTATTTCTCACGTCAGGATAGAGAATCGTTAAAAATTTCTTTAGGGATTCAGTATTTGTTTTTGGTACTACACAGTTCATATCTATTAATAACTAATAATAAATTCCACAGCGTGTTTTATATATTTTTGCCCATACTATCTATGAGGTTGCATGTGGCTGGTAAGACCTTAACCACTTTCTCTTATACAAATTTTAACATGTACGTTTCATTTCTAATCATCCAATTAAGTACTCAATTCATAAAATCAATGGAGAAGCAAAATCATCCACACAAACTTACCTTTATCGGTTATCCCAAAACTTAATGGCTTGCTCTCTTTCTCTGCAAAGAAGAGAATGGAAGAAAATATCTCTCAATGCAAGTCCATCAATGCATGTTAATATAATACCAGGACTGTACAGTAAATGTTAAAATTGCAGAAGCACAGATAGTTAAAGCATTTGAGGCTTTAATTCTGGTAGAGATGTGTAATATCTGGATACTATAATTGAAGACCTGAATTGCAAAGCATCCGAAGTCCACCGGAGTATTTTTTCCCGAGGAACCGAAACAGGCCAAGGACTTGGGATGTTATTCTATTCAGCTGACATTATTTTGTATTAACAATGGTTTTGAGTTACAGTTAGAATGTAATAGTATTATGCAAGTGGATATCCCTTCGAACATAGATGACGAATAAAAATGAAAATACGAGAAAGGTGGACTTGAGGTGTTTTCCAATTCAAGTCTTCAATTTATAGTTGATATCAAATATGAATTTTAATAGTGTAAAGCAAAGCATAAATTATTATTAAATAAACTTACTGTTTTCTCCTGTCACTGACGAAGTTGCCTTATCTCTACGTGCAGAAAAAATAGAAAAGTTATCAACAAAAAAAATTCGATATATTACGAATTTTCTGGGTAACACTGTGACGGACAGGTAATTCGCCCTCACATGATTATAATAACATTTAGTGCAGTTGGATATTCTTAAAGTATTTTTATATTCCGACACGCATTGATATCGTCGCATGCATGAAGAGACGCTTGAGTCAACGCCCGGCGTATGTTTGTGTCGGTGCTGGACAATTCTGCCCGAGAGAGCTGGCAACATCGCATCGAGCGATACAGCAGAAGACATTGCGCGCTGCACCGGAGAGGAAACATTAAGCGTGCCTCAGTGACAAAAAACTGTTCTTGTACAAGTGTAATTACTTATATATATAAAACTTATAGTGCAAAAGGATCAGTAAGTTCCAAGGATTTACAGGAACACAAAAACAGGACGAAAAGCTGGGATACTTATCGCAAAGGAATAAGTAACGTATACCTCGTTTTGCTGGACGACTTGTATGCAGCACTGAAGGTAACCTTTTTCGTTTCTCTTAATTATAGACAACCTGTTGAAATGTAATTACATATTTGCAGTGACAATTTGCAAGCTTCAGAAAGGATGATATATTTTATTGTGTCGAGTGAAATGACATCGGATTATGTGTAGCATCGTTGCATCAGTTACATATCGTCAACAGTGCTCTTGAAAACGAAAAAAGAAGTCACGTGATTAAACGCGGATTGTTGATGCTCGGGACGCTATTGTTAACGTCGTCGTCGATTATCCGATATGCGTTTCTACCTTGCCTTCGTTTAGATAGTTTTTATGTGGGCAATAACTAAAGAAATACAATTCCACTAAATAAAGGATCTTATTATTCTTTTGGTATATTTAGTTTTGAGTCGTAGTAGTAGTACGGTTTACTTGTGGTATGTTGTTGAATTACAAAATAGTAGGGCAAATCTAGACAACATTATTCATCATTACAAACTCGAATGCATCATTAGAGTATGAAATAAAGTAAGTCGTAACTTGCTAGCATTCATTGGACTCGAAAGCAAATAAATAAAAAATCAATGCAAACACAAGAATTGTAAGAAGAAAAAAAAAGTTTTGTACGGAACCTAAGTAGTCAGTTCAAAACTCCTGTATTATAAAAAAGATACTAATAGCGTAAATTAGGTAATACTGTGATACAATAAAATTACTCGCGCGCTACAAGTACATTGAACTGAAGTAATATTAGAGAAAACC
Organism: Lepisma saccharinum; assembly: GCA_022664845.1. Taxonomy (NCBI): domain Eukaryota; kingdom Metazoa; phylum Arthropoda; class Insecta; order Zygentoma; family Lepismatidae; genus Lepisma; species Lepisma saccharinum. The sequence continues at coordinate 10,515 of JAGDQP010035608.1, forward strand.
TAACTTGTAAAAGTAAAGATAATACTATTAAAAAGATTGTGATACAAGTCGCTTACAATTTCTTCAAACTGTCAGGACGTCTGTTAAAGCGACACTTGAAATATAATATAACAATTCTTGATCAGTGCCTATCGGGTATATGTCAACAAAGCACGTTCAGAGATTAAAGCCGAATGTCGAGAAATTTAATTGTACTCCGTCAACTAATGTGAAGTACAACCTTGTTACTTGTTAATGAAAAATAAATATTGTTGTGCATGTTAAGTATAAAATATACTTCATCGGACTCGAATGTTCATGGAGCACAGGTGTACGTAAACGCCGTAAGAGCGTAAGGAAAATATAGTTGCAGAATTAAGTAAAAATTGTGAAACGTTGGGCTCAACGCTTTACGGGTACCCGGCCGATGAACATTTTCATTAACGATAATCTCTTATAATTTATGTCAAAAGCATTTTGATCGTTTCGTTATTAGTAGAGTGCATTATTGTGTATGTTACTCCTGTTTTGACACATTCAAACGCACTCAATTTTTGGTAAAATTATCACGTGCCTACAGAAGTAAACGCACACACAAAAGAATAATCGCGTGTGTGCCTTGTAATCAGGTCAAATATTAAATATATTCATTACTTTGTAGTAACATATCAACTTATTGGCATTTTTATGTATGTTTTACCTTTTGTACCGACGGCATATCAAAATACCGGATAAAGTTCGATTTCTGAAAATAGTAATAAAGTATTCTAAGAAGTGTAGAAAGTGTTAGTATTTATTGGAATACTGAAGAAAACATTTCTACTAAGGTATTTCGTGAAATCACACAAAAAGTGATATTTTTCAATATTTTGGTCGGAGTCAGTAGAAGTGGTGTGGATTTTTGAGTCGGGGCTCCAAATACTAAAAACGTGGTTTTCCGCCTAAATACAGTGTTTTCCACCCATTTTCAAGCGTTTCAACGTTCGCCACGCACTTTGCGACCGTTTCCCGCCATTTGCACACATTCATCTATTTGTTGATTTTTGTGCGTTTTTACAGTATTTCGGGGCTCAGAGGACCTATTATCGGTATTACCGTTCCACCAACCTTTATCTCCGGAATTCACTGGCTTACTGGTTTGGAAGTATTATACAGGACCCCAAGGGTGAGCAGTAGGGTTGCCTTTGTCCTCGCTCGTTATCACGGAAGCTATATCATCCCGCGGCGCTCTTTTCAAGAGAAGTGGGACGTACACGTTTAATTACTGCCCGGTAAATTATTGTACGGATTGGTACTCCGGGAGGAAGGAATTCTTCACTTACCAAGAACCGTCATAACACCATCAAATAGTCTTTACAGCAACTTTCAACAACTCAAAGAGGGGTTTAGGCAAATGCAATACTTTCACCTAATTTAAGTAAGTGTAGTTAAATAAATTCAAGCAGTATGTAATGACTCTTGTAACGAGCCATAATATTCCCGCTACAAAAATTGTGTTTTCATAAATAAATTTGCTACTCAATTTTTTTCCTTCAGAAAATGATTGTTAAATATTTGTTGTTGTCTGGTATCACTGAAGAACACTATCGACAAATTTCTTGAGGGGGTAAAAGATTGCCATTTTTATTCATACGTCTGGTGGTAATGGTCTGGGAAGCATGGTGGGAGTTCCAGTGCTTTTCATTCTGAAATGACGGTTTCGGTGTGAAGTAACAAATAAATTAATTGTTCAGTGATACATAAACACAGGGTTTACATTGCCTTGCACCCAAATCAAGGTTATGCATATGAAAACCCTTTCCAGTTAAATCTGAACTGTTGAAGTATTTTAGAGTTTATTCTATGGCTTGCGTTAATGCTCTGAAGTTGATTATGTAAGCTCGGACTTGTGGGACATAAGTAATATATTTCAACTCAAGTCAGGTTAGGTTCAACTGCTTGGTTGATTTACAGGATTGAGTAATTCATTTGAGGTTAGTTACTGGAGTGAATCTTGGTTGAAAATATATTTTGGATTTTGTTAGAAAGACTACTTTTAGGGCTGGATTTGCCTTTTTGGTCTAGCATATTGTGTAAGTGTTGGAGAGAATGGTTGCTATACGAGTGAGAGGTATTGAATTGAGGACTCTGTATGAGAGGTTGTGTGAATGGTGAGTGTTTTAGACTTGAGTTTAGTTAGGTTAAATGCCACCCAGTAAAGTTATATGTTTTGATTTGGACGATTCTTGCAAGAATCTAGGTGGGATGTGAGTGTGGTTTGGGATTAGTTCATCATTGAATAAGGTATTTGGCTTTTGATTCTGTTTGTTAGTAGATTGGTAAAATTTGTTAGGGAAAACAGTGCGTCAGTTTTAGTAGGAATTCAGGTGTCCTTAAATAAGTCAGATTAGATTTCTTTATTTTGTGCAATATGGGTTTAGGAAATGTGCAACGGTTTAGAGTAATTGTTTGGGTTAAAGGTTATTGAGTTTTGCTTTGAAATATTTAAGCTTTCTTATATTATGGTATTCCGGAGTTTGGTTGAAATTTAGGGTCGATGAGATGGTGTGTGTGTGTTGGGTCGGATTGATTTTTGAGATTGTGTTTATTGAATTACAGTATGAAGGCTGGTTTAGTTTCGAGGTCGGGCACACGGAGTGAGAGTATTGAGTCAGGCTAATTTGATCTTGAGTGCTTGGAGTATAAGTACTGAGTTGAATTGAATTTTGAGATCAAGTCCATGGAGGAGTGTGTGAAGTATGGTTGATTTTTGAGGTCTAGTTACGGGTGTGAAATTTTTGAATCAGTTTTAATTTAGGGTTCAAGTTCGCAGTGTGCGAGTGGGGTGTCTGCTGATGTTTGAGATCGAGCACATGGGGTGAGAGTGTAAATTAATTGGATTTGGAAGTAGAACACATGGAGTAATAGTGTGGAAGCTTCAAATTAATCTGGGTGCTACAATATAATCTTATTGATATAAGCGAGATGATTTGTTTTTGAATTTACTTGATTTAACTCTAGTTTTCATGGAGTGTTGTTTTCCAGTTCAGGACTAAACAATCGACTGAACATTCTAATTAAAATTTGGATTTATTGATTTCGGTTGTCTTATACTGTGGAATAATAACAAGGAATTGACATATTAATTCAGTCTTAAGATATTTAAGAAAACTAATTCTGATTCGAAGTTGAAGGAAGTAAGCGTCGAGTGAATTGAAGCTGAGCTCTAATGAAATAACCTTAAATAACATTTTGGAATTTAATACCGGATTAAAGCAAATGATGAGCGTAGAATATACTAATTAAAATTTCTATTAAAGTTTTGATTTGATCAACCTAATTAAATTTATGTTTTACTTTTTTCACAATAAACCTTGTGTTGGTAAATGTTGAAATTAACACAGAAAAATTGACTAATTGAATTTTTGGGAAATTTGATCCTCGCCACCCCCCTCGTGGATCTAAGATTACTGGATGGTAGTTGAAGCAGTTGTTTGGATCTGAATTTGAATTACATTGTGGATTCGAAAATTAAAAGGAAATCTGAACGCTGTCCTCTCTTTTTGGTTTGATTTCAGATTTTTAAAATAATCTAGATATCTCATGAATTGATACTAATAATTGATAATTGTTAGAATGTATTTTAATATCTGATTGGCAATTGAATCAATGAGTATACTGGGGATGCAGGTTGTCTGTTTCTTAAATTGGACTGAATTATTGAGTTGATTTTTTGTTCAAATTAATATTGTTTGTTATTGTTAATTTATGGTTGAATTTCAGTTGATGGCTTGTGTATTCGTTTATGGGGATAGTTATGTAATAAATGGTTATTAATGGAGACAGGTTTAATTCAGTTATTTCTGGAAATTTGATAGAGTAAAGCCATTGTTTCTGGGTTTCATATTGCCAGGGCGTGTATCTTGTTTGCCTCAGTTGAATTTTCCCCCGGATTTCGAAAAACTTAATAAAATCTCTTATAGAGATACACACCATAACAATTGATACAGATTCTCTATTTTAGTTCTAGTGTTTTTTCTTCAATGATTAAGTGCTTACTAATTATGTAGAGCAAAGTATGAAACTATTATAAAAATACTCACCACTTTTTGCACTTTGGGGTACACCTGTAAAAGGGAAATTGGCTGTAGATAGTATTTATAATATATGAAGGTCAGTTAAATCAAACGGGTCAGACTTCATAAAGTGTCATTGAACATTACGTTAACTAAAAACTAATCTCCAAAACTGTTGAGACATTTATTACACCGTGAGAAAAGAGGTCAATCCAATCCTTGAAGAAGCTTCTGGGCTGCCGACTGAACCACACACGTCCTTGTTCGATGCAAACGTAATTCTACGAATGTCTTTCTTCAGCTCTCAAAAAATGAGGAAATCGTATTGGAAAGACATCTGAGTTTTTTTTACATTTAGGACTCACCTTCCACCCCTGTCTCTTAACATACTTTGTTCAGATTAAGTTGTGCACTTTTGAGGTCGTCCATCACGAGCAGCTGTTCGCTGTCCTCAATCTGGGCCAGGCCATCCCTAGAGATTTTCTGATCTCCTTTGTTACCTAGTCTTGGACATAGGATAGTGCGGGATATTCTTTGGGCCAAGCATCCAGTATGTCCTCCTTGTCGTTTTTCCAGTTGATTGGGAGGGAAATTGTGACGTTTATTTATTTGTTCTATTTTATACACAAAAATTAACACAACAGGATACAAGGACAAAACAGGAGAACACAACACAAAGACTGGCGACTTCAGCATGACCTGAAATCTGGACAGCAGGCGTGCGACTATGAATTTCTCGTCCTTCAACTTGCTTAGCAGTCAAAAATCGAAACAGACCCCTGTATGTTCTTCTTTACTCGCCTCCATGTCTGATGTTGGACAAACACATCTATTGCTGACCTTACTTCCAGCATAACAAGCAAATGACTGGTGTGCAAGTACAAATTGTCACCGTGCTTTCCCGAGTTCCCAACAGATGCCAGTATCGTTACCAAACTCCAGTGTCACCAACTTGCGTGCCATGCGATTAACGGACGAGAATGTGTGATTTGGTAAAAGATGTGGTTCCGTCGAAAGCCCAGAAGATGGGACTGATCGTCTTATCTCCCAGTGAGATAAATGTCTTAACAGTTTTTTAGGCAGAGGCGGCGTTTGGGGATGACAACTGGGGCAACCGCCCCAGGCCCCGCGCTTAGGGAGGCCCCGCGTTCCGAGTGGACATTTTTCTTACTCGATGATATAAAAGTTGATTTGTAAAAAAAAGTTTTTTTTTTACTTGTACTTTGGCCCCGCGGAGTCATTATTGCCCTAGGCCCCGCGCTCCCTAACGCCGCGTCTCTTTGGAGGTTACTTGTTAGGTAATAAATGTTAAATGACTCTTTTAGCGTCTAACCCGTTTTCATTGGACTGTCTCGTCCCTCATAAGTAAATACAGAAACACGAAGTGATAATATCACATACATAAATTCGGAAAGAAGACGTTTGTGCGTGTCTTCAAATAATTTTAGTTTTAGGTCACCTAAGCAAGTGTAATTAATTAAATTCAAGCAATACATAATAGTTCGACAACAATCTTTACTGATTCTCTATTTCATAAAATGCAACCAGTTGAAGACCTGAATTGAAACACATCCCAAGTTCGTATTTTTCGTATTTGCATTTTTCTCTTCGTCGGTATCCATGTTCCAAGGGTTATCCACTTGCAGAAATATTACATCCTAATCCCACCACAAAAACCCGTTTTTAATACAAAATAATTTCTGCTGAATGGGATAACATACGAAGACCTTGGATTGTTTTTCGTTCCTCCTGAAAAATATACTCCGGTGGAGTTGGGACGTTTTTCAATTTAGGTCTTCTATTAAGTTCTGTTGGATTACCACGTGGTGGAACTGAACACGTTCCCCATACCGATCAGTCAGAGGTTTGACAGATAAGAGGAAGGTGATCTGTTAACGAATGTTCCCTCTTGTAGACGGCTGGTAATGGTCCCCGCAGACAAAAGGAGTCGAAAGTGAGAGTAGCTAAAAAATGGGAATATAAAACAGCATTTTACTTTTTGTATGCTATACGCGTTTAAACTGGGAACAAACCATAGTCCAGCGGGAAGAGAAATATTACTAGTGATGGGAAGGTGGGAAAACCCCAATAAACCCTTTTGGGTTTATTGCTTTTTCCCAAACAGTTTTTTCTTCCCAAAATTGGGATTTTTACTAAAGAAAACTTTAGGAAAAGTATTTTCTTTTTAAACTGACATTTATACTTCTTCTTAAACACCTAAATACTTATTGTCATTGAACACAGGATCTAGTAAACATTAAATTGAAGTATTACTAGTTTGATTTATCTGTGCTTGCGGCAAAGTTGCGATCTAATTTCTTGTTTAGAAGTGATGTCAGTCACATGGCAAGGTTGCCAAAGGTTTCATACTAGGCAGGGGCATAAGGGACCCGAAAAACCCACTCACGCTTACAGTAATTTCAGCTTTGAGAACTGAACAAAGGATCATACCTAAGAAAATAATGAATTTAGTGCTGTAATCTGACTCAATTTTCATGGATATTTCAGTCTTCTCTAATTTTTACGGCAGAGGAAAAGTAGCCCCTGGTGGCGATGAAATTGGCTTTGGGGGCCCCGCAGAACTAAAAAAAAATATTATTGTTACTCAATCAAGTAGACCTAAACATTAATTTGGTTCTTTTCGGATTTTGTTTTTCATATAACCCTTCAATCGTTGTTCTCTTGATTCCTTTTTTCTCTTTTCCACCTTTGTTTTCTTTCTTTATTCCTGTATTTTTCCTAGTAGTTCTCACCACTGCATCTCATCTCTTTCTTTAGCTTCATTTTTCGTAAACTTGACAACAACGTTTAAACAGTAAGGCCCTTTTCGAAGTTACAGGTAATTAAAAACTATCTTTGTAGCTCAATGATCCAAGAACAATTGAGTGGTTTAGCATTGTTATTAATTGAAAATTGACTTTCGCACGGTAGTCGATCAACTTGACTTCAGCACGAAAACCACCCATACCTCCCTTCCCGACAATTCCTTCAACCAATAACAGTACTTAAACACAAGAACAGCGCCTCCACAAAACAAACGCACGAACTCGTCAGATAGGTAATGTGTATCTCTATCATATGATCTGGTAGCACTGTAAGAGCTTTTGTTTCTCTTAGAACAACAAAATGCATAGAAGAAGAAAATAAGATGCTTCCAAATCTATCCAAGTACCAGAAGTACAGATACTTTGAATTCATTGGTTCATTTTTTAAAAAAAAAATCTCAAAAACTTGCAAATAGTGAAGCAAAGGTAGAATACGCAGAAAACCCGAATATTTTCCCAGGCAGGAAAAAAAGCCCGGGAAAGAACCTGGGAAAAACCAACAAATATGTTTCACGGTATAAATTCCATCACTAGTCAGTCACACATGGCTTTTGAGCGTTTTGCCTACTTGACTGAATTTAGTTTCTCTACATGTTGTATGGTCTTGATTCACTGTTTTTATTTTCACCAGTCCCCATTACAATTATCACAAGTGGTAATGAGTATATTTTATTCTTAATTTACTTAAAGTTATGTCACTTTAGAAACTGTATTCCCATGATTTTTAAACACCGGCATCCGAACAGTCCTAGTTATCACTGATTTTTGACTTCAGGTACTTTCAGTTTCTATGACTGAAACTTCCGTCCAAAAATCCAGAAAGATATATCCACAACATACACTAAAATCCTGATTTGTTAAAGAACCTCTGCTCTGCTAAAGAACCCTTGCTCAGAGCAAAAAGGGTTGAATTACACTACAGACTTTCCTGGACCACCACCTTTGAGCTATTGCAATGAGTATACACCATTAGCTAGGGCCCCATTAGCCAGAGTTTCGTAGTGTTTTAGTACTCTCGATTGGCTCATTTTTGATGACCTGTGTTCTTCCCATGGAAGCAATGTGTACCATCACATTAGTCGTCATGTGTGTACGCACATTTTGTACGTTTAACACTTTTCGCTGTCTTCTGATACTTGAACTGTATTTCTCTAACATTGATTTCACAGCATACTTTTGCGTCCTTCTTTGACTCCTTACATGTTGCCGTTCCCTGATATAAAAAAATACATGTCGCTTAGTTTCCATTGTTGTACATATTTGTTCAACATGACTGGAGTCGGCGTGTTACACTTGTGAAACTTTGCTTCTTAGAGGTATAAGTAAATGTTACATTGGTCAATAGAAACAGAATCTCGATACAAGAGATAAATAACACAGAGATATGAAGTATGCTCCAAATATAGTGATATTGGCTCTTACTAATCATTTCAGTGAAACGACTTATGCCATCAAACAGGTCAAATTACTAAACAAGTTTACAACATTATCTGAGAACCATGTAACAGAACCATTTGACTTTGAGGTAACCCTGAACTCAATCTGGTCATAGGTATCACTTTAAAAGAAACAATTACTTGTATGAAACATTTATGTCAATTAAATTCTTTTAGGTTAGTTTGGTCAATTTAAACCATGATAATTTTTAGGTTATACGGAAATATGTAGAAATTCTTTCGTTCACTGTTCACTGTATAACATTTAGGATATCGATATTTTTTATTGTGAACGAAATTGGAGGTTTGTTGTTATGTTAACAAAACAATATCTAATCTTCCAAACACGTAAATGAAACCTATCAGAATTTGAAGATATTCATTAACTACAAATTAAGAACTATGATTGATTATATTACATGTTTATGTGAACTGAAACCATTGTAGACTTTGTTTTTACTTTCGATTTGTTTGTGCTGCTTTTAAACACTGCTGTTCATAGGTTACACGGATATGCGTATTAACCCTTGTTCACTTTTTTGTCTATACTACGGCTTCGACAGTTTTTGAAACTGCATTGCTTAGAAAGTTGAAAAGGGTAACCATGGACTTATTGAAACGTATCAGATGGACAAAAACTTGATTGCAAAGACGTAGACCTAGGTTATGATTTAGGCTAAGCTGATG
>JAGDQP010035609.1:7132-19494 GCA_022664845.1 Lepisma saccharinum
GTGTGTGTGTGTGTGTGTGTGTGTGTGTTGAAGCCTTCAGTAGGCTGTTTAATACAACGTTAAATAAATCAGCTTATTAGAAACAAAAACAATACTTCTGGGTGTCGCCGGGCAGAAGGCACCGTACCAGGGTGTCGTGCTATGAAAAAGGTTGACATACGCTACATTGGATCGATCCCTGCTCATGCCATGTGCTCTTTATGGTGGAAAAACACCGTGTGCGCATGGGAGGATTTAGTAGAAATACCCTGGGTAAAATACAATTTTTTATTGATAAAAAATTTAAAAGCTATCCTTTAGAATGAAACATTAGAAATGATTGGGGGGCAATGCCCATGCATGTGCGTGCATTTTCTCGGCGTTGACCCGTTTTCTCCCACTTTCTTCATTCCCCCAATTAAACCTATTAGCATGCATCCATGCTGAGCCAAAGTTGTCTGAAATGCCTTAAAACTAAATTCAAATTTCAATTTTATATACGCACGCACTGTTCTTTATTCTGGAAACGGAAGAGAAAATGGGGCACGAGCTTTATCTCCAAAGAATGATTCGCGAGATTGGCGCTATGTAAAATATATGTGCGCAGAGCTCGAACTATAAATAACACCGTCAATCGTCTGTTCGGCAAGTGGCAGTTTGGTCTTGTGATTAACGCATGGAGATACTAATTCAGAGGTCAAGAATTCGAATCTCGAATGGGGAACATTTTTATCCTTCTTTTCGATCAAAATATATATGTCTATGTTGATTTTTTTATTAATAATTGCTTTCTTGCATTTTTCGTAGATTATGTACAGTAAAATTACTGAACAAAAAAGTTAGCATGGTAAAGTGGAGTTTAGCCACTAAAAGCTAGGATGTATATCAATCCACCATTGCAGGATGCACACCGAGCGAAGCGAACCGGGGGCATGTTGCGTCTGAATTGAGCTGGGCTTCGTGAGATTATGTTGAAGGGCGCAGCCCTCCGTTAGCGGCTTGCATACGCCAACGTGTTGTTTACGCACAAGTGTTGTCAACTTTTTATTCCACATTGTTTCTATGTGGGCTCTTCTTAGACGGGAGCCAGATCAAATGATTCGTGAAGAAAACAACCGCCCACTTTGCCAGAACTTGTGACATGCTTCGGGGCGTTTTAGTTCATTTAAGCACTTTGTAAAAATATTGTTACTGAAGATGTTCAATAATTGTATTAGAGGGGTATTGGAAATAAAGTCATAATTCATCTTCCTGATAGGAAAATTACTCAAATCTGAAAAACCATTTTATGCAAAAAGTTTAGCAGACGTCCGCTATAGAGAGGTTTTTACTTTAAAAGACAACATTATCAAGCTGTCATTGTTCTTTTTCATATAGTACACTATTGACAGAGTTTACTTCCATAATATTCACTGCTGGTCTACAAGGAATATATAAAATTGTCAGTTATCGGACATGTCACTGCAACAACAACAACAACAATAAGAACAACAACAATAAGAACAACAATAAAAACAACAAAACAATGCTACTACTACTAATAATAATAATCATAATAATTCCTAATAGCTTGACTTTGAACTTCCACGACGCAAAGGAACTGAATAAGTTGTTATTGTTTCTTTCATTTTCCCTTGATTTTCGTTATTTCGCATATTAGTATGCACTAATTTGTCTATAATTCAAAGAATCTAGAAATTTTAGTTTGCACTTTGGTTTAAACAACTTACAGGACGAAGTTGGCTATTTCCAAAGATGAACTTCGTAATTCATAACTTCTGTCTTTAGTTGGCCAGATGGAGTAGAGAAAAAGTGCTGGAGTTTCAAATACAATAGCAAACCAACGTAGGTTCAATATCCTTTTTTTAAAACAAGTTTTTACAAAGCGGTCGTGCAAAATCTAATCATAACTTACCATACAAAACCGAGAATCCTTCAGACTGTGGAATCAAATACCTGAGTCACTAAAGAGGAAGACTATTTACGAATGTTGGTTGGTAAAGTCCAAATCCAGTCTCAGGGGGTTACAACTCCAGCGACATTGATCTGAAATATCCACTTTTCATATTATTCTTAGAAAGAAACACTATAGCATTTGTTAAGGACGTCTTGGATAGAGGCACCTGTGGAACATCACTATCGTGCTGGACTTCTAATTTGAACACGTAGGTTCGATTCCCCACCAGCAAGTTTCTTTTTTCGCATACCCTGAACTATTCAAATAGAGATTTATCTCCGAGTTGTGGTAACTTACGAAGCATCACTGGTCAGAATCCGAGTAAATAATATGTGCGTTGTTTAGAATAATGATAATGTACTTTGTATGTTTTTCATTGGTACTCTTCCTCTCTTTCTTGATGTATTGTTATCGTGTCTTCGCAACTTCTTTCTCTTCTTATTCTTCTTCTCCATCTCTTTATTAATGTTTATTTCCTTTTTTTACTTTACACACACTATCTCTGTGCGTTTTCCACAGCTAAATAAGGTAACTTTCGATGACCCGGTGATAGGGCCTGACCCAAACATAAGTGACTCTGTAACCCGATTGACCCGAACTGGATAATCTATTTAACTGGGAATTTAAACGTCGTATTTATCGTGTTCTCGGGGTAACATCTCCGATCCTGGTCACCCCTCAAACAAACACTGTTCAAACTCAATGAAATAATTAAAATCTCTGCTTCATCCTCCGGGTTAGCAGATATACATCGAATCACAGCGTCAGAATTGGTTCGAATTTTAAACCTAACGACACAGTCCAAAACCTGACCAGCGTCCCCTACAGCCGGTGGCCCGTTTCAGCTCTGCCGTGTTCATTCCATCTGTGCGAATTGTTATACACTCTAGTCCATTAGGGCTGTAATTATAAAAAATGTTATATTCACAATAGGAATAATCTAGAGTAGCATGTTTGGAACAGATACATTTTAAGATATGAGTAGAAAATGACCCCCTTTCTCACTATTTCAAGAAAATATCTCTTTGTATATTAATTTATTAAGAAATCGTTTTCATCCTATAATTTAATTTATGAACATATCATTCAATGTGTACTTTTTCACGTTTGAGAACATGTAATGTCTATTATGCCTGTAGGAACATGCTAATTTTACTTTTGAACATTTGTAACTTTTCATTTTGATACAGTTTGTATACGTAATATTTCTTCTTTCAAATAGAAATGAAGTAGAACAATTATCAATCACTTTCTCTTTATGTTCGATTAGTAATCTGGAATAGAAAGTATGGCCTACGGTATCTACTGGGTTTGTTACAATCAGTGATTCCACCAGACCTTGTTCCCTGTAGGGGATGTCAGCTCCAAATCCTCGAGACTTACCCCAACTTTAATTTTTTGCTGACAAAAGTTGATAGAAACTGCAAAAACTCTACGTTCACCCTTCTAATTTTGACTTTACGCCCCCTAACTGAAAATCCTGGCAGAATCTCTGAATACAAAGTATTCCGAACCAGTATGTTTAATAAGAATCACCGATATTTCAAGCGAACACCGCGCAAACAGCATATGTGTTACACTTTTGACATTATCCTAGATGTGTCTCAAAACTCTGGATTTTCACTGGAAATCAATCATGAGTACTTAATCTGACCAACAAGTTTGGTCTCCATTTTGAAAGTGACGTAATGAAGTTTTGAAGCACCCTTTATATATTCGAATAGACCTATAAAATATAAAATCCAAAGGTCACTTCTCTCTTGCTGTTAGATTTGATTTGTGGGAACTAAACTTTATACTTTGGGAACTGTACTTCATATTTTTACTACGCTTAAATTCCATATTTTTATCTGTACTTCTTCTTCTTCTCCTCCTCCTTCTCTCTCCCCTTTTCTTTCTTCCTCTATCTCTCATTTCTCTACCTCTGTCTCACAGACATCCATCGGTTTCAATCTTTCATTGTATGTGTTTAAATTTCTCTCTGCATCAACTTACGTATGTATATTGATTCGTCTCGCTTTTATTCTTTCATTTTATCGATACTAATACATGTCTACTTTGAAAAAAAAAAAGAAACGTGCTCTTGATGTTTACTTATTTTAGTATAGGCGAGACGAAGGAAATAAAAAGGGGGGTCTGCTTACCAGACAAGATTGTGTGATAAGAAGGTGCCATTTGGGTTGCCTAGCTGCACGGCGTTCGTTGTCGCATTTTTTTAATGCGAAGTGTATCAATATTGTACAAAAACAGCCGGATAATGAAAAAAGATATGTGAAGTGTAATTAGATTTAAATCTGGGCGTTTTGGTTTGTGAGTAAATAAGGGTTATTTTACTGTCAATGATTATTTTTGTGGTGACTTATGTGTGACCTTAATTTAAGTAATTTTTAGAATTAAATATCGCATCTCATGTATATAGACATTGACGAGTCTTTCGTGACGACCTGTATGTAATTACTACGCACCCGAATAGATTTATATTCTGTTCTTTTCTATATTTTAGAAGTAATCGGAAACGACCGATATTAGTGTCGAATTCATATTTTCGGGGGCGCTGAGATGAATAGTGGCACTACCGATTCTGTTTAAATCCACGTTCAGCTCCCATTGGAATGGATATGTGTGTGTGATAAGGGGTAAAAAATGAAATGTCCAAAATGTCATAGAAATAACTGATTCCTTTTCCTGTCTAATAGAAGATTAGAATAAATAAATATAAGGACAACGCCGGGCAATCAGCTAGTTCTTTTAATAATTTCAGGTCTCATTCAAAGAAAACATTGCTCGTATTAAAAAGACCAAAAAACAAACATACTTCTAGTTGAACGTAATATATCACATACGGTTTTATGGGTAAAGCCACTACTTCTTGGTAAGAAAAATTCGCGATTCACTACTGCTAGTGAAAAGCATACTATGTTGTTAGCGACAATGATGATAATAATTCTTTATTTATTGTGCCACTGCATATTTTTTATATTTGTTTAAGTATTGTATCTAGAGATTTGTTACTCAGTAGTTCATTATACATCTAATCACAGCTGTAACCACACATGGATAAAATTTCTATATGGTCGTCTATCCACTGAAAGAACAGGTTCATTTTCTGTTGTTTTAGCAGCCAAATTTGTCAGAGTTAAATTTTCAAAAGATGTGGCTCGTCCTTTTAATATATGTTCATTTATATATATATTTTTTAAACACAGAGAGCCAATTTTAACAAAAATGCTTCGTTTGGCGACAGATTTCAATGGCTAAAAGTTATTTCGCCATTGCTATGGTAGACAATAGACATTGTAATGAATTCAACTTTAAAGAATTATTTTCTCCTTTTTCATCAGATCTTCCACGCCAGACAATGAAAGCTTGTAGAAAATAATTCTAGTTCTTAGCTTAATTGCTATTCATTAAATGTAGAGTACAGCCAACCTCTGTCTTCTTTTAACGGGTTTTGGAAAACGCTTTTACTAACTTCTTTGTTCTAAACTTTCAGTAGTTTCTGACAACGAAAAACGTAAAAATTAGAAAACAAAAAGGTACACAACGAACTGAGTAAGATCCACACGGGAACTATATTAATGTGCGTTGTAGGATGGAGCAAATAATCCTACATATAGTGAATAATACGAGGAGCATTCAGAAAGTAAAGCCTCCAAGCCCACTACTTGGCCAGTTGTACTGCAAATATTCTGAACTGTTTATCACTAATGCACTGATGCTTAAGCTATAGAATGTCACTTGTTTTTTACCTTTCTATCTCTTCTCGTTCCAGAGTAAAGGAGCAATCAATGGCATCCAGTGGTGACGTCCAGTTGAAACAACGGAATTTCTGACTGCGGAAGGTTGTGCGCCCAGTAACATTCACCGCCGTATGACTGCAGTCAGCAGCTGCTCCTGCGATATGAACAGAAAGGTGACGACGACTTTCCTCGCAGAATTGTTACCCGCGAATGGACACACCGTTACGACCCAGAAACGAAGCGTTAGTCGAATGACTACCGCCACACGTCCTCTCCTCCGCCAAAACAATAAAAGTTGTCCCATCTGCTGGCAAAGTGTTGTTGACCCTCTTTTGGGATTGGGATGGGATCGTTCATACTGAATTTCTGCGAAACGGTCAGACAATAAACTCGGATCGCTACGTTAACACCCTAAAGTGACTGCGGACCAGATTGCAACGCACTCGGAAAGATAAACAGGCAATTCAGCACCACGACAATGCTCGTCCGCACACAAGCCACAAAACTCAGGAAGCACTGCAGCGCCTGATGTTCACAGACATTCTGCCTCATCCTGCCTATGGTCAGGATCTTGCTCCCTGTGACTTTTGGGTCTTCGCCAAACTTAAGAATCACTTTAAGGGCTAACGCTAAAATTGTGACGCAGAGATGAAAGCAGCAGTTCGGCAATGGTGTGACCAGCAGCCACCAAAGTTCTTTGCCGACGGCACGAAAAACCTTGTTTCTCGTTGGCGCAAGTGTGTTGCCCGTAATGGGGACTATGTTGAAAAAATGATCCTACAATTTGTAGCTGACATTGCAAGCTTTCCACTGATACCTGTATTGGTGCTATCTGTCAAACACAAACAAAGAAATCCCTTGGAGGCATTACGTTCTGAATCACCCTCGTATTTTAATTTTTATTAGTCAGCAAGGACAATAATTCAAACTCCATATAACATATATCTTGTAATAATGGAATGTAATGACCACAACAGCAAATAAACAACAACAACACAGTAGTTAAGTTAAATCCTAGGTTATTTTTGTTCTTCAGTCCTACTTTTTAATTATAGCAATATACACTGTGATCAAGAGTATTCGGACACTCCGCCAAATGTGTGTTTACTATAGAGGACGACAAGGTACTGCCATCTACCTCGTGGAACATCTACCTAGGTAGTCAGTAGACAACGCGAAAAAGCAGAACGACACGGACTTTCAACGTGGTCAGGTGATTTGCTGCTAATTGTGCAAGATGTCTGTGCGCGAGATCTCCACCCTCCTGAACAACGTTCAGTGAACTTCCCTAGGACTACTCTTTCCGATATTATAGTTAAGTGAAACATGAAGGAACTTGTACAACCAAAGGGCAAGGAGGCCGACTTCCCATGTTCACCTCCAGAGAGTGTCAAGTGTTAAAAATAATCGTACATCGTAATTGCCAATCATCCATCACCTCCATGACACAGGAACTCCAAACTGCTTCAGGATCAACTCTAAGCACCATGAATGTTCGGCGCGAGATGCCACAGCTTTCTTTCCATAGCCAAGCATCTAGCTGCCCGTAAGCCAAACATAACACAGACAAATGTCAAACGTCGCCTCACATATGGTGTAAGGAGTGTCAAAACTGGACCATAGAACAGTGAAGAACAGCTGAGTTATGAATCACGCCAGGGTGAAGATTTGACAAATGCATGTTTATAGTTCCGACTGTGGAATTCGGTAGTGGTAGGGTTACAATGTGGTCCTGTTTTTCTTTGGAGAGGGACTTGGACCCTTGTTGCTTTACGTGGCAATGTCAGAGCACAAGGATACGTTAATATTGTAAACACCTTCCTGTTGCCTACCACCGAAGAGCAGTTCGAGAACGACCATTATGTCTTTCGACGCTACCGAGCACACGTCCATACTTAAGGGATTGTTGGGGAGTAGTTTGACAACACCGTCCTACTAATGTGTTGACCTGCGCAGTCCTCATTTGAATTCGATAGAACATCTGTGGGATTGTTGGCCACGCCGGTTTCATGGTAGATAACACCGACCCAAATCGGTACCTCTTCTCATTTCGGCACTCCGCGAGGAATGAACTGCCATTTCCACGAAAACCTTCCGCCAGCAATTGGAAGTATGCCTGCGAGAGGGCAGGCTGCCATCAAATCTAAGGGTGGGTTAACCCCGTATTGACTGCCAGTGTTTCCGGTGGAGGGTGACATAAATTTGTACTTCATGTTCATACGGACATCCGGATAGCTCCATTACATAGTGTAGAACATTCATTTTGTCGAAATGAAATTAGTAGCAGCGGAAAGCACTCCATCGGCTACCTACTTACTGATAACGTCTTCGGAGTATTGACGAAGTAGGTTACTCATCTGAAAATTGATTGCCAAAAATAAATGTAAATATCTTTGAACGAATTTATACAAGACTTAAGGTGTTATTTCTAAAAAGAAAAATATTAGACATTCAATTGCGAGAGAAAAATGACTATCCTGAATTTTAACGATAAGCTAATCCATTTGTTAAGTGAGGTCGCCAATAATATTTACGATAGATATTTAGATAGATACCGTAGATATATAGATCGATCGATCGATTGATTGATTGATTGAAATTCAGAACATCGAAAATGAGATTCCGGAGTAAGGAAAATATAAATTTTCCTGTCAGTCAATAACAAAGATGCGTATTTATAATTAGAAGTAACCTAAGGTGTGGAAGCATCATACGTAGCGGAGTATCTTGACAAATAATTATGCAATGTGTTTATTGTTATTGAATAAAATATATTTGTCTCTAAGGAATACATTTCAGTACAGTTATTTCCAGGCGTAGTTTGAAGTTCGCCAGCAATATTGACGTTTGTTGATACACAACAAAAGAATCATGTTTATTTAAAAATACATTTCGCTCAAACACATTTATGTAATGGCGGCGCAAGGCAATCTGGGGCACGAGGCAAGTTAATTTGATTGAGGTCTTTTCGCGAAAACAATTGACTGCTACTATGGGCCATATCCTAATTCCTCATAATGCCGAGCCCCTCAGAAAACAGGGGAACTCGCAGGGGCTCACTAGCCAAGACGGAGAACTTCCCGTTCACTCGCTAAACCTGTGAATAATAACGAGTATTGAGACTGTGGGGAGTCCTGCTTTACAAACCATCCGAATACAGGCAAGCCCACAAGTTAGTGTCTTGAGACGGCATAGTTATTGCGTCACCGTCCACCACGGAGGGCTCTACTGATTTATTTTAACAAGCGATTATTCACTTGTGTCGGCGACCAGCGTACAGTGGGACGAAAACCAAAAAGCACCGTGATATTTATATCCTTTAAACGTTGAGGAAATGTTGGTTAGATATAAGTCAGGGGATCATTCACATAGTATAAAGCACATAGCATGTTTCATCTTAACGAAAGCACAAAAAAACAAGTTGTTGTTTAACGGGTTGCATATATCACAGGAGATTTCTTAATAAGTTCGGCTATCGTGAAGTAAATTTAATGGGTTAATGAGGTCTCCCCAGATAGAAAATAGTGTTTCTTCCAGAAAATTATATTCCAGGGTCTCGTGCAGGACTCACGAATGTTATAAATAATGCATGTTTACCCTAATGTGCTAAAGATATGAAACAACAATAGGCCCTAATTTTCGTTAACAATATATTGTACTTTCCTAGTTACCCTCAAAAGTAACATGAACAATATGTGGTATTATATATATATTTCAGAATACATATAAGTTATAAACAGTTAAATTAACAGTGAAAACAAATGCCGTTGACGATATCAAGACTAGCTTCCTTACTTTTGAATCAAATGTAATTTCTAAAGATTGCATAACAATAATTATCAACACTATCATTAAAACGCAAAACAGAACGTACTTCAAAGCATGCCAAATCAAACGTAACAAAAAATGTTGAATTAGTAAACTGTATAAATATGTGAAAAACACAGACTACTAATTATCTTTTCAGGGGTCTATTTCCAAACGAGTTCTTGTTCAAGTACCATAAATGTTAGAAAATTGACACAAACACTCAAACACAAAATACATACTACTGATAAACAGGGTATATTATGTACCATGTCACCCAATATGGCTTAAACGTACCAATTATTTAAATAATTTCCTACACCATTATTAAGCAAAGTATTTGGTCAATATTCTCAGGATTACTTGCTAATAAGTGTATCTTTTGACCATGCTCAGCAGGAGTGATAACGTAAAAGGAGGAGTAACCTAGCCTCGTTCCTGAGCCCACTGTCCAAAGGGCCTCTGCCGGTCGGCGACACAGGTGAACAATCGCTTGTTAAGATCAATTAATGGAGCATTTCGATATTGGTCGGTGTCGCAATAGCTATGCCGTTTCAGGACTCTTACTTCTAGGTGACTGATAAGCATTAACCTCCACACTCTGAATAACTATTCTCATGTATAGGTTACTGCGAGTGAGCGAAAATATATCTCTCTTGGCTCCGGCCAACAGTTTCAGTGTGCGCTCACGATTGTGTTCGCGAACGGACGTCAGTCAAGTTCACTTGCCTCAGGCTTCACATTGCCTTACGAAGCTACTGGCCATCGGAATTAAGATTAATGTAAAGTAACGATGTCCAACAAAAGATGGCAGCACTATATCCGTACATGTATAATGTATTTTTATCGTTGTACGAAATTTCAAAGTTGCTCCTACAAATTCAAGCCTAGAGAGTTCTATCATTCAGGGCAGCAAGTTCATAACCAATTCAAGATTGCCTTTACTGCCGATTTTTTAGTTTCGTTTTTCTTCACTATCAAAACATATAATATTAAAGCAATTTCAAAGCTTATGTAGAGCACATTGGGTTAATGTGCCTTGTAACTAAACTGTGAGGAAGATATCTGTAGTAAGAAAAGTTACAGTATTTCTATTTTAAGTATATTGAACGAATTGCTGATAGCGTGGCTTTACTTTGCTGTGCTTACTTACATGTATTATTTTCGGACTAAGCATTTAATCTTTGGAAATGATTTATTTTCAATGTACATAACTTTACCTGAGACATCAAGGAGATAAAGTCACAAATAATTTTTCTTCTTTCACTGTAGTTCTTGGAGCCAGGTCGATAGTCCAATTCGAAAGAACCGAGTAGGGAGAGAGGTCTTCGAACTTACATCACGCTTGACGCAACAAATTTTCCTCCAACGTGGGATGATGCGGACTGTCAGGAGGCCAGGTAAAATCCACCGAAGTACGAAATGAAGCAAGTCACCAAAAATAAACCAACTCATTTTACAAACTACTATCGAAGCTTAGAGAAAGGGTAAGCCAGGGTAACTACCCCATTCCCCTGTATTTTCCCAACCAGTGGTTTCTGCCCTGAAACAAGAACCATCCAGCTTTACCCCAGAGACATGTGGAAAGAGGGAAAAAATATAATACTAGAGGGATGAAGAGGGAACGTCTTTGGTTATTGGCTGGCAATCTTCTTGTGATTTTTTTTTCTAAGCTCAATTAGGTGCCTTTCATGTGGAAAATTGAATCTGGCTTGCTACTTTCTCTGTTTGTGTTCTTCCAATGTTCTTGGATTTCTTTCCTTTTCGTTTCATGCCTCTATGCCTACACGTTTTTGTTGCTCTTTATTTAAAGCATACACACGAATACGATATTTCTACCTACTGTATCGTAAATTTAATTTTAAGTGTAGAATTATTTATATTTTTTATGTATGCTTTCACCATTTTTTAAATAGTTGTTACAAATGTTCTGTGCAACACAAATTGTTTCCAATTCATAATAAAATGTATTACTAAAATTTAGTAGAAACATATCAACTCGAACTACGATTGCCAATATGTGTTCACTACCACGGTTGTTGTTATTTTAAATTATATAACATCTTTATTTTACAATTAAATTAGATATATATTCTCTAACTTCGATAATAAACATGAGTAAAGCCAGTACAAGCCCTAAAATAAACAGATAGAAGAATGTATCCAAATGATGTAGCTGAAGGACTACACTTCCATCCTTCGCTTTAGACACATAATTTAAATTATGTTCCTTCATTCTTAAATTGTACATCAAATCATGTAACCATTTGCTTTTGAGACCAGCTGCTTGAACTACTCGTATATATTTATTAAAGATACACGTAAATGGTGAATTCCTTGTTAGAAAAAATGCATTATAATGCACTAAAACAGGTTGCTCTACAATATGAACTAAATCCCGACCCTTATCGAATAAATTAGAATTAAGTATGGTACATTTCAAATATATTTTTGGTTCGTACAATGCAATGTCTTTCCTATTGGCTACGCGCTTTAAGTTATCTTCCACATCTTCCACAGTTTCATATCTAGTCAGCATATTAACCATTGCGGGGTTTGTAGAATGTCTAATGATATCAGAATGCACAGGATGACTTCTAATTGAAAGACCACTTACGGCAACTTCATCTAAGGTTTTCATGTTTGAATAATACAGTGGCACTGTTAAAACTCGAGATAAATGGGCATTGAAAATGGTTGAAATGATCAAGCTAAAATAAGTAAATATTATAAATAACACTCTCATTGACACATTTCTAGGATGGCAAATAGATATCTGAAGTAAAATTGACAGCACATATAGGAAAGGATTATGTCTTTCGAAAATCACTTCTTTTCGAACCGAAAACGCTATAAGACATCGAAAAGCTATTTCAGTC
>JAGDQP010035610.1:0-16112 GCA_022664845.1 Lepisma saccharinum
GGGTTCGAATGAGGACATGGATGTTTGTAAATTTTAGAAACTTAAGAGCTAATGGGCCCAAGTCATTAGTTGCTAAAATGGTCCAAAAATACAAAATTTACTTTTTTTTTCTTTCTTAATATCTGCAACAACACAAAATTACTAATAGTATTGATCAAAAGAATTTTTACAGAATACTTCGTTTTCCAAGGTCAGTTTATGTTAAAGCTTCTCGGCAGATGGATCACGAAAAATAGAGACCAGAAGGTGTTTCGGAGCTCCGGAACATTCCTGAAATGAAATCTGGATCCGAATGCAAATTTTGATCATTTTGGAACTTATTCATCAGACTTCAAAACTGCAGCTCTTTAAATTAAGGTACACAAGGCTACAGAAGTTTGTCCCATTGCTCCCGGTGCCTGAGTGACTTAGCTTGAAGACCTGTAATCAAGGGGTCACAGGAGGGAAAGGGGAACTCAACAATGTCGGAATTCCAGAGTATCAGACTTCTGGAATGTAAGGTGTTCCGAAACCTGGAATTGACTTCGGACTTCCAGCGTTCTTCTGATAAGGAACTGCTTGCTACCAATGGGTAATTATTGCGGGCTGTGAACACAATCAAAGGCAGTCCAAACTGTGGAAACACTCCTTTTCAGGGTAGTGTCAAGAACACAAACAAAAACTGAAGCTAGCTAGAAGCCTGAATTTTACAATTATAAGAAAATCCAATTTTAATTGGCATATAGAGATATTTATCTATTCTGTTATATAAGAGCAAAACAGACTCTTGGGATGGACCTCATACTATAGTATATTAACACTGAATGACATCTTTATGGCAGCGACAGATATACAAACCAAAATCTAGATATGCTGAAGCGGTATCTGCACAAATAAATAAATTAATAAATGTTAACTGTTGAATCTAAACCACGTGTACCCCACATTTAAAATAATAGGCAACTTTTCCATTCAATGTGTAGAGACTAGAGACCTTTGTTAACTACGGAAACTCAACAGAAACTGCAAACATTCTGGCAAAGCCACTGACATAAATGTTATGCCCAGACTCCAACAAACTTCAGACATATTCCCAATAGCTGTGCAGTGACATGATTCCTAGAAGGGACACATACGGAAGCAAAAAAATTACGTCACGCGCCACAAGATAAGAGAAATTATGTCAGAAACATCCACGAATTTCCATGACAACCGACGTACCACACCCCATCCAACGCAGGCAATTCGTGCAATTTCTGCTTTCGCAGAACAAGAAAAGTAATCACTAATTTAGACTATTGTATTTAAATTTCATCTTGTGTTGAATCTAAAGAAGCACGAAAGACTTTTAACGTGTATAGAGAAAAAGTGATGTTCTTCCTTGTCTAAAGCAGTTTTTGTTTTCTCATCTTAAATTTAGACAGTGTCATCAATGTAACTAGTGTATATCGAAATTATTAATGCCAAAGGGGTGGGGGAGGAGAGAAAAAACTTTTGGGATTCTGTGTGGATATAAATATGGACATGTGTGTGTATAAATTCATTCATCTACATATGTTTTAACTAAGTGCACCAACACCGTTTAAACGGTGGGTTTGATTTGGGAAGAAAACTCGGGAAACAATGTTTTTAAGATTTCGTTCCCATAAAATTGTACTGTGCTTTTTAATATATGGACGTAAAATTCCATCTACCAGTGATTACCAAATTCACAAGAATACTGTAAAATTTATTAAAGCTTATTACGAGACAAAATTAATCATTTTGTAACTAAAAATCTTAATCCAAAGTACCTTTGTTTTTGTTTCTTTTAAATCTCGATGATACTTTAAACCCTCGATATCGAATTTGCGCCAATGTATTGATTTAAAAAGAACGGAAGTCTGGCTGACGTTGATACACCACGTGTGAAAATATTTCCGCGAAATACGACTTATAAATACTGACTAAAAAACTAGCCCGTAGAAAATACATACATTAGAGGACAAAATCAAGAATATAGGTTAAAGTGTATTCCCAAGTTATACCACTGCATAATACTTAAAGCCCGATCAATAAAGTCCTGCCTGATGAGCTCTAACTTCTATATCTGTGAATATTTTATAATGAAATTTTAACTTATGTAGATTGGTACTTTGTTTCTGTTCTCTGATCACTCGATATATCCATCATTTTTAACATACTTTTTCCATCTTTCCTTCCAGGTTTGAAAAGCATGTTGCAAAAAGTTATCTTGCGCAAAAAGCCAGGTTTTCACTGTTGTTTTGAGATCAGAGGCTGAGCTGAATTGATTGCCACGAAGAAAACTTTTCAGGTGTCCAAACAAATAAAACTCAGAAGGGGCTAGGTCCGAACTGTATGCTGGGTGGAGTGATGCATTATTGTCCATCCGAATTCAGCAATTTTTGTTTGTCAGAAGGACCGTGTTCGTTGCTCTATCATTGGCTTTGTGAGAAGCTTAGGAACCCATTTGGCGCATATCTTTCTGTATCCAAATTCATCAATTATGCTAAACACACTCACTTTCGAACAATGTAATGTTTCCATCATGGCATATGTGAAGATACCCCTATGATTTTGAATCAGTTCATTCAACTTCTCCAAACTGAGATCCGTTAATACTGATTGAGGTCTTCCGCTTCCTGGTTGGTCGTGGATGCTTGTTTCACCAGATCGGAAGTCTCAAAGCCATGAACGAACACTACTGACATCAATAGTCATCCTTGTACAGATCTCAACTTTCCGCGAAATATCACCACGGCGTTGCCTTTTTCACTTTTCATGAGAAATTTTATCACAACACGCTGTTTAAAAAGGACTTCTTGTCGATTCACCATTACTGCTCAAATTTTGCAAAGAAGAGAAATTAACTTTTAGTGTATGTGGCTAAAGTTCCAAACTAGATACAATTAAAATTGCATTGTAAAATATTCATAAATATAGAAGTTATGGCTCACCTCACCGAGCAGAACTTATTGACCGGTCTTTGTACTTGAAAAAGAAACACCTATGTGGAGTTTGGAGATCATCAATGATGATTTAGAAGAAATAGATCCACGTTGGAAAAGATTTTCGCCTGGAGACAAATCTTGGAGAAGAAATGGGAATACAATGGAACTGTTCACCAGCTATTCACTGATTTTAAGAAGGCTTATGATTCTATTGAAAGGGAAAAGTTACACAGTATCCTAGTACAATTTGGAATTCCGAAGAAACTTGTTCAACTTGTGAAAATGTGTCTCAGCGACCCCATAAGCAGAGTACGGGTAGGTAATAATATGTCCGATAGTTTCAAGATTCGCAATGGATTGAAACAAGGTGACACCTTATCACCACAACTGGCTTTAGAATATGCGATTTTAAAAATAAAAGACAAAGAAAGACTAACGTTGAATGGTTTGAATCAACTGTTCGTGTACGCGGATGGTGTGGATTTAATAGGGGAAGATATAGAGGCACTACAAAGTAACGCCGACGTCTTAGTAGAAGCGTGCGATGAGATAGGTCTACAGGTAAACATAGATCAAACAAAATACATGGTAAGTCGAAACACAAGGGGTAACGGAAATAGGTACATAACAATTAATAATGAGAACATAGAGAAAGTAAACAAATTTAAGGCTCCTCGCTTATCCCGCCCCAACTTTTTAAACATTTTTCAAAATATTTCAAAATCTAATAGCATTATCAAAATTTTAAGAAGATAGCTCTCTAGTACTTACAAATTACTACGAAATACAACGAACATCGATCTCGAGATCTTGTCCATTGATGAGTGATACGTTGTTAATTAAATAATGACGTCATAATCGTTGACAACATATCACTCATCAATGGACAAGATCTCGAGATCCATGTCCGTTGTATTTCATAGTAATTTGTAAGTACTAGAGATATATCTTCTTATAATTTTGATAATGCTATTAGATTTTGAAATATTTTGAAAAATGTTAAAAAGTGGGGGAGGGAGTGGCGAGGAGCCTTAAATACTTATATGCAACAAGCGAAAACGAGGTAACGGAAGAAATAAAAAGTCGCTTAGTATCGGGGAACGCATGTTTCTATTCAGTCCAAAAACTTCTAACATCGCGATTAATATCAAGGAAGTTGAAATTGAAAATATACAGAACGGTTATTCTGCCGGTAGTACTTTACGGTTGCGAAAGTTGGAGTACGACCCTAGCAGATGAACATAAATTGCGAGTGTTTGAAAATAAGGTATTGAGAAAGATATACGGGCCAAAACGGGACAAGATGACTGGGGAATCGAGGATACTGCATAATGAACTTCACGAACTGTACAACTCACCCGATGTTGTAAGAATACTGAAACCACGACGACTAAGATGGGCAGGCCATGTAGCTCGGATGGGAGAAAAACGAAGATTGCATTCTATCTTGGTTGGAAGGTCGGAGGGAAAGATACCTTTGGGAAGAATGACACGACGTTGGGAGGTCAATATTAGAAGGGATCTTCGAGAAGTAGGTATTTATGAAAACTGGCTTGATCTTGCCCAGGATAAATCCCGATGGCGAACGTTTGTTACTACGGCGATGAACTTGCGAGTTCCGTAAGCCATAAAGTAAGTATGTGGGGATTCTCTCTCTGTTATACAGACTATATTAAGCACACCATGTGGTGAAATAACCTCAAAGCGTTTCTAATAACCATTGAAATTTGCAGTAATATTTTGATTATTAGGAGTATCCAAAGAAACTCTTGAGATATATTGTCTTATTTACAATGACAATGTACCTCACAAAATTAAACTAAATCTAGCTGCGGTCTTTCGTAGTTCCTTCACAGGTTTCACTACTCTTGTTACACACAACTAAATCAACAAATAAAATATTATAGCACGGTGAATCATAAGAAGTGCTGCAGTAATAAAATGAATTATTCAATCATATCCATCAGGTTTGCAAAGATATTCCTTTATTTTCACACCCCAGCTATACAGGTACATGTTCAGGCTGAAGAAATAGCTAATAAGAAAGTAACATTCGTACATCTTTAAAAATCGAGCAGTGTGGTCTGATAACATTGCATTCTGATAATTTGCTCTATGTATTGAGGACAATAAGATACAAATCGGAATAAATAGAAAACATTGTATAGCAACGCTCAAATTGTTCTAATTGAGGAATTAGAATATCACATATTTTGAATAATATCTCCTGTCAATTCACTACGGCATGATTAATTTCCTACTGAAATTAAAAATGTGGGAAGGGGGGATAAATGATACATAAGATGTACTAAGTCAAACTTTGGTAGTTACTGAATAAGCACCGGAAAAACACACACGTACTTCTTGCTCATTTCAGAAATACCTCGAGATAAGTCAGAATAAATGTCGACCCAATCATTTGCTACGATGAACCTAAAACTTGAAATGATATAAAGTTTTAAACCACGAAATGCTATGTTTCTTGTTTATTCTGCTTATTCAGCAACTCGACTTATTTACGTTACCACATCTACTCAGAGATATTACAGAGTATTTTAGATAAAATCCAAAAAGTCAAACTTGGTACTTTTCTTCCTGATATCCCACTAAAGCCAAAGTACGACATCCTGAACTCGAGGATTTTACAGGAGATTCATGACTTCTCGTTCTTTTCACAGGATATACATTTGCTATTGATCGTCTGAGGTCTGACTGTTCACAGCGCTAAGTTCAAAACGTCCCAAAGGAATGCACGCACCATCAAGCAGTCACGAAACGCTCATACTTTTGACAATATTGACATTAACTGCAGATTAAATGTAAGTCTATGTACAGACATTTGCCATATAAGGTTTGGAAGATAGTTAAGCATGTAACGTGTAGGTTTCTTATAAACTAAAACGGTACACTCAGATTGATGAATTACACAATTCTCGCTGAACAGCAGAGCAACACATGTTACCTCCAAACTCTCCCACATCGCAGACACCCTGAAGACAATAATTCATCCCGAATTCCCTGCTGTATCCAGTCTCATAGTAAATTAAGAACTAACGTTCAGTACTCGCACAAGGAATCGCAGTTTATGATCCGCAAATATATAAGCAACATGAATCAATGTGGTTTACCACTGAATTCCATCACTTGAAAAGTTCCAAATGGACTCTGAACCACTTATGTCTGCACCGAAAACAGTCATCCACTTGAGACACCGTCTACCTGGGACGGTTTCATTAGTCTTTGCCATTCTTACTGCGTTAGGCCTAATGAATAATTAAATTCTGAGAACCTAATAATATTTAATTTTAAAAACACTTGAGGGACAACAGTAAAAAAATAAACAGGCGTTATAATCAGTGAAAAAAAAAACTGAAAACATTGTCAATAAACGTATTCTAGTATTGAGAACAAAACAAAAGTAAAATGTACTTAGGCGGTTCAAACATAGATTCACTTCTTTCCTAGGAACAACCTCTCAGGAGACAAGCCGGACACACAATTACAATGACTTTCCGAAAGACGCTCAGTGACCAAATAGTAGGGTTACCATAATAATATTTGGGGACTAAATACGGACAACTTAGCTTAAAGGACATTTACTTACATAGAATGAAACCTCGACCAATTTCTTGCGAGATTGTATTCAGCAGTAAATTACTCACAACGAAGTGTAAAAGAGATCATAAAAACACACACAATACAAAAGAAGTGAATCCGGGCATGCTGACCTGGTGTACAACTGTTGAAAACTCAACAACTAAGTGATCGAAAGATATAGATGAACAAGAATACAACAGAAGAGCATATAAGAATACAAACTGGCGCAAGTGGTGCAAATAAGAAACCTCAGACACTAAAAATCATTCAAAGGAACAAGTGTGCAACGTAAAGTCTTTGGTGGAAATAGGCTACAATTGTTTTGAAATAAGTAAATAACATACAACAACTGATTAGGTGAAAAGTACGGACACGGACACAGCCTTTAAAATACGGACTGTCATGTCCGTACAAAAATACGGACGTATGGTAACTCTTTATAGCTTTCATATTCGGACAAAAAAAAAGCTAAATAAACGACTGGTAGATACTCTTAAGAAGCATCTTCAATGTTCAATTACTACCCAAGGTTTCCTTAAAATCTTGATTGTAATTTTTTTTGCTCCAGATCAATACGAACGTAAGAATTAAGTATTCACTTACATCATACTAACATGTATCTTGTGTGAGCCTATAGTATAAAGTATTCTAATAACTGGAATGTTATATCGCGGAGAAAGTGACTGTTATTTATATCTCCCATTCGTCTTAATCCAAGGAATGCAAGATGTACGCGCGGTCTCCGCGCAAGACAACACCTGTTTTCTAGAATGTCAATCTGGTGTCTAACTACTGTTAGAAAAGAAATATCATTAACTTCATTAACTATCACACGGAGTAAAGACTACAAAGATTTTCACTGCACAACTAAATATTGAACAAAATACTTCTGTGAACTACAGACACACGGATTTGAATAACATACATACGGAAGAAAAGAGGAGAAAGTTAGTTGCTCAAATACGAAGGGAGATTGTGAAGGTATAATTGTGCCCAAATTTCTTGTAGCAGAGGAATGATGCAGCAATATTTTAATGCATCGTTGCCTAATTTTAAAGAATCAAATCACAGTCTATTATTCTTAATAGAAACTTACGATATACGCTTTCACTTTCCGCCTCTTCCATGCATCATAAAAATCAGTGAATTACCTGATAAAGTACAGTTTGTTTTTCAATGCGCTGAATGTAACATTCAATCAGCAAATGTACTTAAACTAAATTGTGGAATATGGTCGCCAATTTCCCCCACCCTTCGCCTGGAAAAGAGCTCGATGGCGGACACATCCCTGTAACTTGTCTGCCCTGTCCAGTTCAAATATGAAATCAAGGGATTCCGGGTTCGATTCCCGGTGGGGACACAAGTGGTTCGAAGCCGACGTTAAACTGTAGGTCTCGTCCTTAGAAGCTTACCAGCTCGCTTAGGATATTAATAATAACAATTCAATCAATCTAGTTAAAAAATTAAACGAAGATGAATAACCCTCGAAACCAAAATTTATGATACGTTCCCGGATGCCAGTTAAAGACGACAAAAGGAATAATTACTTTTAAAACCCTTAAATCTGAATGCCAACATTCTACATAATTATCAAGAAAAGTTCTACTCAGGAGAATACGAACCAACCAAATTTTACAGTTTCTTGCTACAACATGGAAAGAAAATAAACTAAAAAAAAATTTTAAAAAAATGGATATGAACATCAATCAAGGTTTCCTGGTATATTTTTCAGAGCAAAACAGATGAACACTGAAATTCCTTTCCTGAACAAAAACAAAATAATAATTATATAAAAAAAAGCCCTGTACACCGCACAGCGTTAACTTTACGTGATTGTGCTGCCGAAGCTAATGAAAAATACAATGCAGCACAATGGAAGGCGTGACTTGGCAAAAAACAAATAACCACGATCTCCTTAATAATGGCAAACTTCCTCCTCCGTGGGTGAATCGACTCGGTTGGAATGCAAAAATTCAAACGGTTCTTTGCTTCGGCTTTCTTGAAGACAGTATCTATATAATTACATCACCTACTCCTCAGAAGAAAGGGATATTGTTCCATCAGTCCAAGTAACCTCTCTTCACAAAATGAAAGTACACGAATTTTAATTTTTAATGCTACTCTTCCTATAAAACACACACAGCGATCATCAATTAGTACTGTTAATTATATATACTTATATAGTCCATTACGAGGATTCTACGTAGTGTAGTGGATAGTATTTACAGATTAGTAATCGTAAGGTCTTAGATTCCAAAATCATAAATAAATATTTTTAAAAAAATTTTTTTAGAAGCACTAATTAGGTAGTACCTGAACATACTGATTTTGTGCAGACTTGCAAGAATCTTCTAAGGATATTTAGAAATAAGTTTTCTTTACTATTTTCATTAGTACATTTTTGAATGTAATTTACTATTAATCTTGTCTATTTTCCAGTCTCAATGTTTAATTTGTATTTTATTTATGGCCTTTAGTCATCTAAGGCTCAAGCCGGGATAGAGTAGGGGCAAGCATTTGGGAAGGTGTCGGCCAGGGCCTATGTTGAAGATGCCATCCCGGCATTTGCCTGGTGTGACTGAGGAAAAGCTAAAAAAAAAACTGTCAGGATGGTAGGCCGCACGGATCGAATTCTCAACTTCCCGAATGCTAAGCCAACTTATCTACTACTGAGCTACGGCGGCTCGGTTTTCCAATCTAAAAGATATACAAAGGTATTTTACGAAAAGAAAATGACCTTCATTTATAGCCTTAACTAATTAAATCGTTCTTAAGTTACTCAAACGTACCACGTGACTGTTTTCATCTCAAACAGTCGAAGAAAAAAATTCCATTAAGGGTAGTGTTTTTTTCTTTTATATATGATACTTTAGTCCAAAATAAACAACCCGTTTTTTTTTTTTTTTACTTCATCGAAAAAGCATTGGGGTGAAAATATTTGGTGAGGTCAGTTTCTGAAAAACTAACATCTCCATGACTAAAAGATAAATTGATTCGTTTTTTGGATAGTAGACGAAAGTGTTGCATTAAAAAAGAGCAGTATTTCGAACCACAATGCAATATGGTGTGTACAATAAATTAAGAGACTTGTGAAAAATAAATCACGAATTTCTCACAATCGGAAATTTTTGGGTCCTATTTCATACACAGTTATACGCACTTTAGTATTTCCTTGAAAATCAGTCAAAGGAATTTTCTCGATTTTTTTTTCCCCCCTGAGTTCGTAAGGTTAATAGTTTTCTGGTAACATTGATGTGAATTAGGATACTTTTTAAGTATCGATGTTAAGTACCATTTTCTCAAGAACGACCGATGTTTAAAAATCTGATTTTTTCATATGGTTTGTAACCCTAAGCACCCTAATACTTGACGATGTTTTCATGGGCGCTTAACTCTTAGTTCACATTCTACAGGCTTTCAAAAATAATTATAAAAGAAATAGCTCAAGCACGGCATTTTGGAACTAGTCAGAGCGGCCATTTTGCCTGTCAAAATTTATCGAGTTCAACGTTGAACGTGACATTGTATAAGTATGTGAAGAATACTCCTGGCTTGAGCATGCTTCTTAAAATAATCTGGCAACTGGAAAAACAAGAACACTCTCTACAAAAAAAAGCAAAATTTTAAAGACGCTGCACTGATTAAAAATATATATATATATATATACAGTGAAACCTCTAGTAACGGAAACCTCTATAAAGCGGACACCTCCCGTAACGGACATATTTTGTAATCCCCGACCATCGCTATAAGCAGAAACTTATTGGCAAACCTCTCTACAGCGGACACGGACAGTGTTTTCTCTCATTTATAGGCAATATTTACCTCCCTATAACGGACACTTTCACAGTGATATAAGAATAAACCGCAGATTGTCAATATGCCGACTGTCATGTAGAATGGTTGAACAAATTGCCTTCCACAGTTCGTAATTACAGTATGAAAAACATTTTCAACGCTGATGGAACTGGATGCTTTTTCATGCACTTCCGGCTAAACACTATGCTTGAACGAGAAACGTACTCCAATCGGATGGTAAAATAGCAAAAGAGCGGCGCAAGACATCGAAGAGGAAATGGAAGAGAAGAAACCGTGTGAAGTGAAAAACTGCACAAAAACAACCAAATTCTCAATTTTTGGAGCATTTCTACTTCTCTCTATTTCTTTCTCTCACTCTCTCCATGAAAAAGTAACAAACATACAGAAGATGTAATATGTAGTGATTATCGAAACGTGCAAAAATATATTAAATGTTATTTGTAAGTTGTGCCCTGAACATAAAGTTCAGCTTAGACGGAGGAGAGTAATGTAAGAAAGATTTTAGTTATATTCATACAGTGTAATTGCTTAATCTATCAGTGTATACTCTTTGGTTGTATATGACATTGCCCACTAATTTATGTAAGAAAATATTGAAACCTCTGTAAGGCGGACACCTCTCTATAGTGGACAATTTTCGATTCCCCGTGGCTGTCCGCTTTAGAGAGGTTTCACTGTATATGGCCGAATACCACACACATGCCACAAAAAATCGAACTGAGAACCTCACTTTCATAAAGGGCCGGTTAAAAATAGTTTCATACATTACGAAAATAAAACTTAAAAGTAAAAATCGTGTAAAATTTAAGTAAAACAAAAGTAATGTACGTACAACCAGCATGCTGACAACAAGGAAATAACGATTTACTGAGAGAAGATCATCATAATAGATTACTACGTTTACCTAGAAGAGTTGAAAACTTGGAATGCCACGACAACTGAGGAAATAAATGGATATCAAAATGGCACCAAACTCACTTGGAATAGGGCAAACGCCGATAATATCATGGCATTTGCTAATTCCGTGATACATTGGATTTCGTAATGCCACGGAAATACCAAAAGTTGTCGAATTAAAATTTTCGCCGCCAGGTGACTCCACAAGTTCTACCTACATTCTGCGTGATAGTTACAACTCCATAACTCTTGGTACGGCCGTGGCTGTGGAAAATGCAATGTATCACCAAATTACCAATGTCACGAAATTACCACCCTTTACTCTACTTAACTTTATTTTTAAGAAAAAAAGTTAACAAATTTTCAAAAGAAAGGAGTATGTCTTGCCTATGATGATGTACGGCTGTGAAACGGACTCTCCAAGACAAAGTTATACAAAGAGCAATGGGTGAATGCATGCTTGGAATCAGGGGGACAAGAAGATGAATTAATTAAATTTCAAACAAAGTTAAAATACGGTGAAGACTGCGAGAACGTCGAAGTGGCAATTCGGTCGGTCACAGCTAGACGAACAGTTGGAAGATGGACAACAAATGCTCTAAACTGAATTCCCTGCGAAAAGAAACGGCCTAGAAAACAACCACATGCAATATGGATAGACGAAATCAAACTTTTTCACGAGCTAAATGGAAACGGACAGCAGCTGACTGTGATCAGCTCCAACTGATAAAGATGAAAATGATAAAGTAAGTTTTTAAACTGGTACTGTGTGTTTGTTAAAGATGCCTTACAATAACATTCCCTCAGCGCGAGTTGGAATCAGAACGAGCAAAATATTTATAATTCATACAGTGCGTATTATTTCACTTATAACCGATGCCATAAACCAAAGCTCGGTGGAGACCTAATCTCGATGTGAAAATTATATGCTCAGAAACCAACAACACCATGGTTGTTGACAGTTAAATAAATATCACTGTTTTTCATTTAAAAGCTGGAATTCGCTATTCCTCAAATCGGAAGTTAACCTAACTAAATCAACGAAAACTGCACAAAGGAACAACGGAGAAAAAAAAAATACAGCTAGGTCAATGCACCTTGATGCGTTAAGAGCACCCGCATACATTCCATTTTGAATTTCACGATTATCACAAGAGCGCAAGAGAAACATCAAGGACCAGCTGGCACAGCCGGTGAAACATGGGAAGTAACTTATGTCAGAACAGAGAACCACCTCTTCCAGAAGGTCATTTAACTGTTCGCTTTAAAACTCATTTCAGAACATTATACAACACAAGATTACTTCCAGTTTATCTTGCGTTCTACTTGTCTGTAGCTACAATAACTAATATTAGGGCCACGTTCAAATCTAAATAATGTTATCAAGTTTCTAACCCATTTGCAATTTAGCTATAATTCTCGTTACCAAATCTAGGGTGGTGGTGAGGGGGAGTTTACTATTCTCCAGAATTCCATTTAAGCCAAGCTATACTGGCTTCTGTATGTACGTACATAGCTGTGTTTCATCTTACAGGATGCGGATGTTAGTGATATTCAAAGAGATTACGCACTCGCACTATTACATCATCTCACATACAAACACTAACTGACCATGTTACCTTCAGGAAAGTGTGTAGAATAATAATCCTTTCCAAGTAATAGGAACTTGTAAATTCGTCTTCAAACAACTGGAGAAATGCCTACCCACGATCCCAGCAAATTTTCATCTAAAACAGTCTACGCTGTACCAAAAAAAAAAAAAAAAGTAAGCCTAATTTTAGTCATTTTCAGCAAAATGTTTCTAAAATCTATTGACAGTCAAAGCTGAAAAATTTAATAATTCGGAAAGTGGGCGAATGTTAATTCCGCTCCCTCGGTGATGGCGAAGAACTGCCTCAACGAAATGTTACCACTTTATTCATGTCGGTAGAAACTATTCCCAAATCCCAAGCCACGTTAAAGAGTGTGGTCCCAATTACAGAGAAAAGTAATTAATGAATTAGGCATGGCTACTTTAAAAAATAATAATAATAAATCATCGCAAAGGACAGAACCAAGTACAAATTATGTGCACCACTAATAAACTAAATAATGGCTGTTCACCTTTGGGAAGTGTTAACTGCCTTTATCAAAGTTTACTTTTGTGATATCGTTTATACGTGTGAAAAGTTGAATATAGTAAGAGCAAACATGACCTATGGTGATACAGTTGTCCTTCAAATTAATGATACCTTTTTTTTTATCCTTCTACTTGCTGGTTAATCCTATTACGGATTCTGGTATTGGATTCTATCCTGGGGAAGATCAAGCCAGTTTTCAACACTAACATCTACCTCTCGAAAATCCCAACGATGACTCATCCCCCCCACATTCGAGATACAAGACCTGCCCATCTTTGTCGTTGTGATATGATATGTCGTCTTACAACATCGGGTGAAAGTTTTAAACACTCGCAAATTACGTTCATCCGGCAGTCGTGCTCTAACTTCCACAACCATTAAGTATTACCGGCAGACTGATTTGAATTTTCCCATCTTCATCAGTGTCGAAGCGTAACACATGCACAATACAATCGTATGATTGCATGCCCAATGCGTTTCGAATCTGTGATGTGATGCAGTGTCCATAGACCATATACGAAAAAATTACCAGTTTATATATATACACTTTGCATCTTGCCGTATTTCTGAGTCTGCTCCAGCTGAGTCCTAGTAATGTCTAATCACAAATACATTAGACTAGGATTTTTTTTTTTTTTTTAGGTCCGCCGCGATTAACGGGCAATATAGATACTTCAAACGCGGACAATTTAGTTTCCTGCATATCTAAGAAACGAAGCGTAATCACCATAAAGCAGACTTCTTTTAAACCCACTCGTCGAGCAAAACGAGAAGATTTGAAGAAAAAAAAAAAACTGAAAGCAATACAACTAAAATTACATGTTTTCTTGCAGAGCGGTGTAAATTCATTTCTGCAATAAATCATCCTGGAGTGTAAGTCATGGAAGCATGACACGACAAAACAGCTTGAAGTTGCAATTGAGTACTGTAAAGACATTAACATATCGCGCATATCGTTTCCTTTTTTCTTTCCAGTTGTTCTCATACAATTTGCAATACACACAAATACCAGTCATGCATAGTTTTCCTCCTAATGAGACCACAATTGCTGTTTCCGTTCCGAATAGCTAGCAACACGTTCAACTTGATTTTTTTTTAAAAAAAGCTTACTCCTATACATGTCCAAAGTCTGTACAACCTTATGTAATTACAAAGTTACTGAAGCTGTTCGAGACAGTGTTCTTCCTTAGATTGAGGCTGCAATATTCCTATTGAAATGAATTATAAAGACACGTTTTCATCTCTTTTTCGAAAGCCTAAGAAAAGCAGTGAAATGATTTAACACGCATAAGAAATCTTTTGTTTTCAAATTATCTGGTATGAAATGTACTGGCAAACTTTCGGCCTAAGCCCATCAAGTCTAAGCCATGACATCCCAACGCAATCACTCTGTCGGGGAGAGATGGGGGAAGGCAGGACTTTATCTGAGGTACCATCTCCGCATTTTCTGAAAAGAAAACCGTTATAAACCTCCATCAGGATGACCGCCATAGGGGTTTCAACTCGCACTGGAGAAATGACAAGATTAGAAATTAGAAATTTTAGCTGAGAAATTAGAATATCCATAATTGCGTACGCATATGACGTCATCAATTACGGGTATTTTAATTTCTCAGCTAAAATAAACAATGTCAACAATTAAGATAGTTCATTTGATACACATTCACAAGTATTAAAGGGGCCGCTTTTCAAAATTTCATTGTTGTTCGTCATTTGTCCAGTATCTTTAAAAATCTGAAACTTTTGTCAACTTTTCCTCAGGCCGATGGGTGGAATGAAATGGGAGGAAACGGGACAACCCCGAGAGAACCCACGCACACGGCGTTTGTTCACCATGAAGTTCAAATGGCATGAGCTGTGATCGAACCGAGGATCTCAAGCACCAGAAGTGAGCGCTCTACCACTGAGCTACAGCGACCCACGTGTCTTCCCCCCTGTCTATCATGTGATTAATAATGTGAAAACAAAATTATTTCCGGATTCGTCTCCAGGATTTCCTAAATGCAACGAATGCATGCTACCACATCCGTGGCCATTCTGTATCTTAACTCAAATTTAACACACTAGATGGAAACTGATTACACTTCGCCCACATAGTTTTTTTTATATAAATGTCTCGTGGGCGAAGCTTATTTAGCTTCACTTTGTTAACAAGCGAAAGGAACGAGTTTCAATCTTACAAGTCCTTTATTTAGTTCACGAGCTGTAAACGTAGTTGAAACAGCTTCAAATAAAACTGATTTTGTTATTTTCTTTATGTGAAGTACTCAATATTAAGTATGTAAAAAAAAAAAACAATCTTAAAGACTCAAAATTATTCTAATACGGTAATATACTATTGGTTAAACGGTATTGAGTAAGTTCCCAGGTTACTCCAAGCGTTGATCAACCTGTTCGAAAGTTTTCCGAAAGTGATCAATGTTGTATTTTGTCACAAACTTTTTACGGTAGTTAATATATTAGTTGAAATAAACACACACAATTTTATACAATAACCTCGAGCAGAGTCGATGACAACATACTAAGAAAATATCACGAAGAAAGTTCTAGCATCAATTTTTGCCTTTAGTATGGGTATCGGAAGAAGACAGTGAAAATCGGGATGAGATATATCAAATTTCACGTAAGTGCATATAACATAAAAATTGTGTACTAAAAAGCTTTAGTGTCACCAGGTTAAAAAAGTGGAGGAGCAGCTCGGTCGGGAAATTTCTTACATGTGCTCTGCCAGGCTTCAGTAGCGGCAATC
>JAGDQP010035611.1:0-19494 GCA_022664845.1 Lepisma saccharinum
ATAAACCCACGTTTCATCTCCTGTTATGATGCAGTGGTAAGCAGTTCCTGACTGATTTCAACACCGATCTGTTTCTGATCGTCAGTCAACAAACGCAGCACGAATTTTGTCACTAATCCGACGAACAGCTTGTGCACGTGCTCACTTCAGTGGCTGTTCTTCGGGGACTAACAACCATAGCGAAAAGAGGCAAATGGGAGTTTGTTGCCTAAACCTGCTGCTAGGTGCGCTCAGTAGCAGCAGCGTGCTCCCTATACCGGTTGACACACTATTTCAAAAGTTCGGTCTTTCTTTGAACATATCTCGTAAGTAAAGCAGACGCCGCAGTGTTGTAAACTATGGATAAGATAGAAGGTTTTGCGATCTTATACAAATTATGGGCCAGTCTATCTGAATTTTGAATTTTATTTATGGCCTTTAGGCATCTAAGGCTCAGCTTAAGTCCATCTGAAATCTTCCAGCTTAGTTGGTCGACCTCTTTCCTCCTTACATAAGAATAGTTAAAAACGGGTATTCAATTTCTATTCCCCTTCCAAATAGTGGCCATTTTTGTCTTGCAGTCCATGACAAAATTTGTTTTGCAGACGTTCACGAAAAATGTAATATCTCCGGACCGGTTTGTCGTAGAATATTCAAACAAAAAACATTTATTGCCTTAAAGTCTGAATCATAATATCAGTGCTCTGCATGAAACGCCAAAAACCTAATCAAACTGGTCAAAAATGTATCCAAATATGATTGTCAAAATAAAAATAATTCATATTTTCAGGGTACTTTTTCGCACAGAAGGGATTGGAAATCAACGTTGTTGTTTTCTTTTTCGAAACTATTTCACATCAAAGTACAGGTATGTTGAATGTATACAGATTATGAAGGCTGATATGCGGTTAATTAATTTTTATGTTTTTTTTTTAAATATTGTTTGAATGTCCTGTGATAAGCCAGTGCGGAAATATATGCGATGTGTGCTTTCCTTACATTGTTTATCATCACCAGAAGATGTAAAATACTAAATAACACGATGTAGTGCTATTTGAAAAAAATAAATGTTATACTGGGTTGGCAACACTGACAAACCGGTGACATCATGTTTTCACTCCTATTGCCCACCAGTTTGGTAGAAACAAATTTTCGCCAACGAAATTTTCATTCAATCCGTCGTTTCTAACTGAATGATAATTATTCATTTTCTTCCCGTTGCTAGGCGTTGACTTCGACCTCCAAGTTGTAAACGCTGTATTTCTAAAACGAAGTGTAATTTCATCCATGTCTCATAGGAACTTTTTACTTGTTTCGATGTGAGGATTTACCTCCGGAATGGAACGTCGTTTGTTCTGAATCCCCCTGGATATATCCTTTATATAATTTATGTCAATCTCGAGGTTTCGCCCCCCACCCCAGGTCCGCCCTCATCACACCTTAAATTATGGTATTCTCCAAATCTTACTATGCTCTATCAGATGCATTACATCTGATTTGGATTTAAGCGACAACAAATCGTGATCCCCGCTTCTGAGAGGGGAACCGATAAACTCGTACAGAAATCCACAAATGGAGTCCATAGGAACCTACTTGGCGAGAGATGTACACATTTTATTGTTCTCTCTATATATATATAAAACAATACTTCAATGGAAATGTGCACATAATGTACACATTGTGTATATACGTACCCAGTCCACACAAAAACAGATAATGACTTATGATCCTAAACAGTGAGTAAGAACGTTAAACTGACAGTCATAGAGACAAATAACCCATACATACATACAGTATATATACAGTGGATGTTGATCCACTACACTGATACACTCGTCATAGAAAGAACACATAGAGACATCCTCACAAATCGAAGATACTGCGAGCTGGTGTGAATGGAAGGCTTGGGCTCCAAGCCTCGCCCGATACTGTGAAATATACAGACTAGATGGTACTAAAAGTAACTAATACTCACTTAATAAGTGTCGCTCTGGTGTTTATTGTCTCTTGCGTGTCAACGGCAAACGCGATCTCTCTCTGATCACGATCTCGAAGTTGTTTAACAAATTATTTGGGTTGGGGAAGGGGCGATTCCTGATTAACATACTATTGGAGAGACAGTATATATGTCTTCCCAGTTGAAACACCTGTGATGAAGAACATGACTCTCAGAGAAGACACTCTTTTTGGACGCGAGGCCTCGAAAGAACTAATTGCCAATCCAAAGCAGCCAGGAAAAGATACAGAGCGGCCGAGAACCATAACTTAAGACAAATAAAATTAGAAAAATAGATAAATAAAACAGAAATACGAACAAGAATTAAACAACGAAAGAAGAAAACATGGAGCAGCTTTGTGGGGAAAAAGTTGTCCCTGGGCCCATGGGGAATGCCCTATAATATTATAATGAATAAAATTAAAACTAAAATCATCCATAACATACTTAAACAAGAAAACGGAAAATACACTATAAACTGGGAATCAAACCTGATATTAGAAAAATTATTCCCGGATGATGAAGAACGGGATAATGAAATCAATAAACAAGAAAAGCCGCGAGAGACATCCCAATTCGTATAAACAATGAAATAAATCAAGAAGAAAAATAAACAGTAAACAACATCGATATCGAAAAGGCAATAAAAGGCTTTAAAACGGGAGGGTCCCGTGTCCGGACAATACTAAAAACGAAATCTATAAGGCATGTAAAGATCATTAGACACCATACCTGGCAAGGCTGTTCCAGAAATGCATCAACCAAGGAATTGTCCCGGACACCTGAAAGAGATCCAAATTTATCATCCTACTAACGGGCGAAGATAAAGACCGAACTAACCCTAAATCATACCGACCTATTTGCTTGTTAAACATAATCAATCAACTCTTTTAGAAAATAATTTTAATCAAGATTAATGGAAAAAGATCCAACCTTGAAAATCGCAAATATTTCGGAATAGGATGGATTTCAACTGAAGGCGCCATAAACGAAATATGCAATACGATAGAAAACTTAAAGACCCAAGTAAAGACCAAATTCCGGTAAGTAATAAAAATATTCTTCCACATTTAGGCGTTTCCGATAAGCTCTGGTGGCCGTGAAAATACATTTAAAAATTTGTCAGTAAATTAAAAATTATTTCGCAAACAGAAAGATAGAATCGGAGATTGTGGATTGCGTCTTGGTCAAGAAATCGACAAGGAGATGCCCATAGGGATCGTCTTGGGACCAGTATTTTGGGATATAGCCTTTCAGCCATGCCTGGATACTTTAAACGGTATGAGCGAGGTGGAGCGTGTATTAGGATACGCCGACGATCTGGCAGTTGTCCTTAAAGGAAATAGCCGTAGAGACATCGAACGAAAAGCAAATAATATTACGACAACACTTACGTCGTGGTGCGAAAACAACAAACTTAAAAATCTCAGCCGAATAAAACAAAGTATTTACTTTTCAAACGTAAATTGAACAGGAACAGCGGTCGAATTATAAAATTAAGCAACAAAAACATAAAAAGAGAGGAAAATTTTAAATATTTCGGCGTTATACTAGACGAGAAACTAAATTTCAGGCAACATCCTAAAAACGCAAAAAGTAAAATTATAAAGATAATACACAAATTAATTAATATTGCAAACAACGAACTAAAAATTTCACTAAAGGTTAGAAGAACGTTAGATCAATAATAGGCTACGGAGCAAGCGCAAGGTGTCACCGGATGAATTACATCGTGCAAAACCCACGATTGACCGAGCACAGCGCCAGATACTACTGAGGCTTATAAGGGCATACACAACCACACCGGTGGAGACGTTACAGATAGCTGCCACCGCGGGGCCTATGTACCTCCAAATCAAGCAACTTGGTGCCATATACTGGTTTAGAAAAGAACAACATAAAATTATATAAATACTAAATACATCAATACAAGATAAACAGCAAATAATTGACATAATAACCAGTGCATGACAGTAGTTCTGCAACGAAGGCGAGAAGACTCAATGGTTTTTTCCCCAGACGTGGCTGAGAGGCTGTAAATCGGACTGGAAAATGAGGGTGGAATTCCCCACTTTCTCACGGGACACGACAGATATAGAAATAAATTTAAAGATATCAACATCGTAGCAGACAATCTGTTCCACAACTGCGGTGTAGTTGCCGCTCCTGAGCATATAGTACTGAGATGTAAAGAAACGGAACATCTAGTAGAGGATGAATGGAGAATCTTGGAGAGCAAGGAAATCACGCGTGTTTTGAGAACTCCTGAACACGCGGTTGTTCTACGTGAGCTTGCAAACAAGATATCAGCGTATAATCGAAGGAAATTTATTCAGATGGGTGACTGCGGGTGAGCATGGAGCGGAAACAGCAAAACAAATTTACTAACTAGTGCCGGTGAGCAGGAGGTCCTGAAACCCTTAAACATACCCTTGAAGTACACCAAAACCGACCACTTATGTGAAATGGATACAAAACGAAAAAGATTCCACACAACTAAAACAACATAATCTATAAACAGACATAAAAGAGTGAATGTATAGTGTGATAGTGCGTGAAAAGTCCGCTGGAAGTCAACAGTTACTTACTCCGAGTGTGCTACTCTCGGAATCCGTAGTAGATGGACGCCCGAAAAATATAAGGTGTGTTTTGTGTTGATTTTCTATCTCATTATTGTGTGGTGATAGTATAAACAATTTATAATATTATAAACTTGAAAATGAAACCATAAGCTGAAGGATCCAAGTATTCCTGTTTTGGAAGCCGAAATAGAAATGCAAACTGCTGGAACAGATCTTCCAGTGATGATGTTTAAGTACGAATGAAGTGAAGTGTGAGTATTCCGAATCGGAGTCGCAGAATTGGTATTCCGGCCCTCCCGGGAGCGGAGCCCGCTCTCAGGCATTACTCGGG
Organism: Lepisma saccharinum; assembly: GCA_022664845.1. Taxonomy (NCBI): domain Eukaryota; kingdom Metazoa; phylum Arthropoda; class Insecta; order Zygentoma; family Lepismatidae; genus Lepisma; species Lepisma saccharinum. The sequence goes on from JAGDQP010035611.1 coordinate 4,889, forward strand.
TGGGTTCAGTGCATCAGAGACAGAAAGAGAGGAAGAAGCGACAAGGATGCGGTGGAGAGACTCCATAGCAAATTACAGTGACAAACGAGTACACAAATAAACATTATCTTTCTAATTACAGGCCATGCTGGGACTCGGCTGCGTGTTTTGTGTTCTCCTCTGATGCCTGTGTTATCATAAATGTTTATTGTATCTTATATAAAATAAAGAAATTACACAACAATATGCAATCCCTCCCTAATCAAGGAAAAAAGACCAGGGTTACATTCTGGACGCCTGGTCAAAAGATCGTCCCGCACCACCCTGAGTCACAGACAAAGGAAAGAAAGGAGCTTCTCGGAATGCCGGAGATCCGGCAATCCGAAAATCTCTATGGACACAGCCTGTTCATTGAGAAGAGTGAACAACTGCCCGTGATGCACGTCTTTGGAAGTGCGCAACTTAATTTTAACTAAGAATGTTAAGAGACAGGGTTGGAAGGTGGGTCCCCAAATGAGAGAAAGACATACTCTGTACAGTAATCCACATATCCAGTCTAAATAACAATTAGAGAGGATGTGTAAAGCATGTCATGAAAAGTACATAATTGTGTTTCTCAAGCTTCTTTTCTTCCTACGCTATATCGTTCATCTTACCATGCGTTACACATTTATGACTGCCACGAATGTTACATTCCCTCCACATGTTATTGTCAACAATATACATTAGCGTTCTTGTCGAAGTTCCTGTTGATATAGCAGAAAATGTTTATATGCATATGCATCCTCCCAAACTCGTAAGGGTCACCCTTCCTACCAAAAGCCCCTCGTGATTACTCCTGTGTTCAGTTTTTGAAGTTACAGTAATCTTTCATTCCTTTCAGATTGTAATCCAAAAAAGATTGAAAATTGTTTTATCAATATTTATATCGAAGTCCCTGTTCATATAAATATTTATTTACTCCCCCCCGCCACAACAAACACACAAAATGTATACTCCTGTTTTGAAATGAGGTCACTGCGTTCGATAGGAAAAAGTGAATGAGCATGCTGTTGAAATTTGAATTTGAGATGTCAATTAGCTAAATACACCCAAAAGATGTGCGATTCTGGTGTAGGATTTCTAAATCTCCACCGCGAGTTTGAAACATTAAGAAAGGAAGTCCTTCGGTTCGAACAGGAATTTATTACTCAAATCATACACTTGAATATACAGTGTTGACAAACTCTACCGTGTAACAAATAGTTTGGCAGATATATGTCAGTATTTGTCTTCACAAATGTAAGTGAGAATTTTCAACAAATTGAGTAAATCAGAAGGGAGAATCACAAGGCAAAAGACAGATTTAGTGCAACCTTCAAATTTAAAAGCACACTCCATGTGTGCGATGTCAAATACCGTGTACCCAGTATACGGAACCGGAACTGTCAGTAATTTCGAGAGTGCAATTGAAGTGCCATCTGACATCGCAAACATGGAATGTGCTTTTAAATTTGAAGGTTGCCATGATGTGTCTTTTGCCTTATGTGACTATTGTGATTCTCCCTTCTGGTTTACTCACTTTGTAGAAAATTCTCACTTATATTTGTAGAAAACTGGCCTATATCTGCCAAGCTATTTGTTACACGCTGGACTGGGTTTGCAGTATTTTTCAGCACTGTCAGGTATGTTCATTCAGATATTTTGAGTAATAAATGGCTGTTCGAACCGAACTGCGGGAGCCGTTGGAGCGGTTGCTTTTCACTTGCCCCAATTTTTTAACGCCCTCTACCGGACAAACGCAGCCTTACACTGTCTAATTATTTTGTAGTTATTATCAGTATTGGGGTACGAATATGTATATGAAGTATTGTCAAAAAATGTATGTTCGAACCAAAAGACTTCCCTTGTAAGTCGTTCATGCTGAGTATGATTTTCCTCTCACTTTCCCCTTCAGATACAACAGATGAATGCTGATATAATTGCCTTTCTAAGGACAACAGGTGAATGCCTTTGTAAGGACAACGTAGGATAAGAACGTGACAGACTAAAGTTTCAAGCAGATTCAAAGATAGTCATTACGTAGAAATTTGCAATGTACTATAGCGTTTAACCACGCCTGAGGTAGACATAAGTTCTTCGATAAGATAACACATTCTCGGGAATTACCCGTTTAACAACACAACAGGATATACATCTCAAGACCAAATGATCTTTCGAATTTACTTCCTTAAAATCAAAGCAGGTTTAGATTTCTCCAATTCAAAGCTTGTGCGGAAAAAGATAAATTTCATAGTTCAACAACATTAATCACCGCTGTAACAATACCCGTCTCGTTGGTATCCCGAATCACGCCAATTTTTCAATAATTAAGATCCTCAGTAAAAAAAACTGATCTTCCAAGCCGAGTTAATCAGAAACTTAACGTAATAAAGAATCTCAACGTAGTACTGAAACAAAGGGAGGATCCAACGAAGGGCTCTACAAATTTATATTCTCATCTATAGGGTACGTACTAACCACAGATTTAATTTGTAAAGTAAATTCCTTGGTTCAAATTTCCTTAAAAATGTAATGAACAAAACCTTTTCTTTCTTACAAAATATATACAACATTCACATAGAAATAACATTCAAAATTAATAATGATTATGAAAATCAATAGATGGCTTCGACAAACTTCCGATATTTCTTGAAATAACTCAAAAGTCAATTATATCTCTCCCGCTTTGACAAAACATTAATTTACTAGTACACTAAGCTGCTTTAGCAGGTTAATCAATTCGAACAAAAACGCAATCTTAATTTCACATGTAAGAACCTCAACTTGAAACCCGAAATAATCACCAAACCTCGAAACGAATACGAACCACGTGGCGAGGAGTCGATCTCGAGTACATCCGAAATTCAACTTTACTCATAAATCGGGAAATGCAGTAAATATCCTTACTAAATTGATTACTACAATAACTAAACCCAAATAGAATCAATTTCAACTTGTATAGCCCTCGATGCATTCAGATTCTCTAGATAGCAAACACGTGGTCCGGTCTTGAGCTCGAGTCCAGCTGTCAGCCATAAGATCAAAATTCACCTAATTTCGTATATCAGTAGAATATTCTTCCTTAAGCATTTAAGTGTAATTAAAAACTACGATCAGAACCATTTTGAATGCTATATGCCGAAGGATTGCTATAGATTGAGAAGATACAATCCCGTAACTAACCTGGGATTTAAAGAAATATCCTTAAAATGAGATATGTCTACATTTTACATGAATTAGAAATTCGTACAATATACTAATACATCCTGAAATCCCAATCTAAGCTCTGAAACTTAGTAAATACAAATCGGAGAATAACTTCAAAAATAACCGCTAGGTAGAAAGCCCTCACCGCCCAGTAGAACACCCTGATCGTCTATATGACTCCTCTGAAACACTACAATACACAAGGTAAAACAAATCAAATAAAAATTAGAAGACATCCAAACAATCTCTCTTTCTCTCGCTAGAGAAATTTACTCTAAACGTGAATTTATGAAATATTAGGAATCGGACCTAATATTTGACCCTTACTGTCAAATCCGCGGAACAGCCAAACCGCGCCTGAATATTTCCAAATCACAACCGACGATAAGACTCGATGAAATAAATACTTAACAAGTTTTGAGAATATGATTTCAAGTTGTATTCTTGACCTCCTGTAAATATCGAAACTCGTTAGTCCACACTATTTTTCTTATAATATGAGCAGCAATACAAACACACATTTCCCTTCTACAACGATAATTGCTGATGGCGATCCACACTTTCAACAGCACTTTAGTTACAATTTTAGCCGTGAGGCGGCACTGACGATAAACAGTATTTAATCTCTTGCTTCGCAGAGAAATCATTTTTAACACATTACATGCAAATTCCCATAGCAAACAAAATTAAACAACGTGAAATGTAACAATAAAACGTACATTAGACCGCCAAATACGCAATTGTTCGAATGGGTCAATTACACAAAGAAGATCAACTTTTTTGATGTCGCATGGGAAGACGTGATCACTGATACGGAAATAAGTCCCACAGGTGCTGGAAAAGCAATCGGGGTGGGAGTGGGAACATGGATCGTGATCAAGACAGGTCCGTTGCACACTCATAACAGTCATAGTACGAGTAGAGGCGAAGTTAAAAAGAGGTGTCGAAGTAGCTCTTTCGGGGTTCTCTTGTTAATGACTTTAAGGCTTGATCGCCGCCTAATCAAGTCCCAGAATATGTCAAACCTTTGGGGATAGTGTTATGAATAAATATACCGCCAGGCAGTGGTTCCAGAAATTCAGGTTGAGAGATTTCTCCCTGTGTGATGAACCCTGCAGTGGGCGCCCACAGGCCCCAGATGACGAGGCTCTAAAAGCAGTTCAGCAGCCAAACGTATAGTAAGCTTGCCGAACGCTTTCAGGTTTCTGATGAACTGACTTCAGGTCAGACTTCACCTGCACTGCATAGTGAAGGTGTACAAGTAGAACAAGTGGGTACCCATACATTGTCCGAAGCCAACAAGGACCAACGAGTGACAGCCTGTTTGTCGTTGCTTTCTCAGCACCGCAACACACCCATATTCGATCGGGTACTCAGACGTGACGGGAAGTGGGTCCTGTATGAGACTCCCAAGCGTACCAGACATTGATTGGCACCACAGAACCCTGTGCCTCACACCAAAAGGCCACCTCTACATCCACGCAAGATCTGGTCACCTAGTGGTGCACTACGAGCTGCTGCCACCGGGCCAAACCATCACTGCGGATCTGTACCCGTAGCTGTTGGAACGTGTGTCAACAGGCACTGCAACAGAAGGAGTCAACCGCAAGGGTATACTGTTCTTTTCCGACAATCAAAGGCCGCATGTGGCGCTGGTGACCAGGGATATCATACAGCCAATAGGTTGGGAGACACTGTGCCATCTACCATACTCACCGAATTCTGCCCCAACAGATTATCGCCTCTTCCATTCTCTGGACATTCACCTTCGTGGGAAATCCTTCGTCATGAGGTACCGTAGACTTGCGGCAGGCACCCACGGCCTTCTTTGCGTCCAAGACCTCCTTTCAGCTTTACCACAAGTGCATTGCGCAGCTGCGGGAACGTTGGGAAAAGGTGCTGGCTGGATTCCTATGTTAATTATTTTGAGGACTAACGGCAAGTGACATTTTCTGTTTCTGACTATCAAAAACGGCAAGAACTTTTGGTTGCCTTTCACACACAGTGTGGGCCTGAAATCATAGGACAAACTTCTGGAGATGACTTTTCAATTTAAGACACGAAATAAGCTCATAAATAAAGTTTTGCAATGCTATCATATGTATCCTCCCGTAACTTGTATGTCATTATCTCTGCTTTAACATGTCAAAAAACTCTGCAGACATAGATAGACAGATACAATTCGTCAATAGGTAACGTAATAAGTGTTTGTGTGTGTTTGTGGAGATTCACCGAACTTGTTATTAAGTGTTTGTATTGTGCTAAAATATCTCTGGACGTTGTATGGCGGGCGCATCAGATTTTATGAGAACAAGGCCTATCTTTGAGTGAAGTTGCAGCGGTAGTATAAGGTCACCAACCAGCAACGTTTCCTAGACATATAATCGTTATCAGATGACTAGTAAGACCGGTCCAGATGTACTCGAACGCTATCAACAATAACTAATGAATTGCGTGTGAATGTGGGGTCGCAGATATGGTCAGTATACTGAGTCACAGATTCTACAGCAGTTTTTTTCGATGCCACTAGGACAGATGTGCCATCCCAAACTATTCGTAGCCGATTCCATGAGGCTAATCTTAAGTCGAGACTTGCGGCACGAGCCCACTCACTCAAACCACGTTGCCGTACTGAGCGAAGAACCATTGAAAATAGTCTACGCAAAATTGGTACTGTGTTCTCCTCACAGTTGAAATGTCTGTCTGTTTATGTCCTAAATAATCTTAGAGTGTATGGAGAGCTTCTGTAAATGTTGCACGCCTTAGACACACTATCGCATGCATTCAGCAGGACCAAGGGATGGTTCCATCATGTTTTGGGGAGGTACAGTAAGTAGTCGTCGAAAGCCCATCACATTTAATCAGGGGATGATGACTGCTGTACGTTATCGGGATATCATTATTCAATTTGTTTCACCGTACAGCAAGTACTATTAGGAGTGAATAGAATGACAGAATTATAATGCCCGTCCCTATCTTGCCAGCCTCCCGGAGACCAATTTCATAGTTATGGATTGGCGTAATTTCTCTCTAGTTATGAATCCACTGAGCAATAAGGGTGCCTGGAACCTGCTCGAAAACGTTTACGAAACCGAAGAAATCTAGCAGCCACTCTTGATGTCCTCAAGAAAACTGCTCTAGATGAATGGGATGCACAAATATATACATTGACCCCTTTATAGAATTTTGCTCATTACCGCCAGTCGGTATATTAGAGACGATTGGCCTTCTCGCTGTCGAGATGAAGTGTGCATGAAATTATTTTATGGAAGCCTCCTAAACAAGTACAGAAACAGCTTGCGATTCCAGAATGACGGAATTACTGGATCGAACTGTCGTATTCGATTTTAGGAGAGAATACTTGAAATCTAGTTGTTGGGGTTCCACTTTCATGTGTATGTCTCGTCTTGGGACGTCATCTCCAACTGTTACAAGCTATTTGAAAGCAGCATCAGTTAATTTTGCCCAGAGACCTTTGGTTTGTAAATCTACCAGATAGCACCCAAGTGTACGCCGGGTTTGAACTAGCCTTGTTTTCCCCTTGCAGTGCTAAACTTACCGCATAAAGTTTGTTTAAATGTTGTAGCAAATTTTGAATTACAAACTTGGCATTTCAAAGTTTGTTGCAAGTTTGGAATTACAAACTTTATGCAAGTTTGTAATTCCAGATTTGACACATTTAAACAAACTTGACGCGCTAAGTTTAGCACTACAAGGGAGAAACAAGTCTAGTACAAACCTGGCGTAAACTTGGGTATATCTGGGAAATGAATCATTTTCATTTGGTTGGAGGTTTCTTCTCTCTCTTTCTTTCTCTCTCTCTCTCTCTCACACACACACACACACACACCTACCCTTCTTGAACATGCTACGTAAAGAATAGATTATACTACGTGTTCGGGTCGATGACATATCTCTTTTTTGTCTTTGTATTGCGTATAATGAAAGAAAAGAAAAAAAACTAAGTTGAAGTGTTACGACTGATTACGAGTCAAAACCTAAATGTCCGCCTGTACAACGGTTTATTCGACGTTGAATAATGGTTGAGGAGAAACGATGGAATAAACAGGTTTAGTTGGACAAAGCAGAGCATGAATGCTGTCTATTGGTATACACACATTTAGTTTCATTTTATCCGTTGCATTTTATCCGTCACGATATACGGTGTAAATTTTCCAACAGTAAATAATCCGAGCGGCTACTGTGGGGTTCGAACACAGTAACGTTCTTCACTTTTCGTTGGTAGCTCGACGCGTTGACCACTTTTCCAAGAATCCACCTGGAGAGGCCACTGCTCTTTTACTGTATCGTTGAAATTAAACGTTCGTTGAAATATAGTTTAAAATTCAACATGTTTTCAACAAATCAAAACATGAAAAATGTAGTTATTTTCATTGTATTTGCTTTTATTTATAATGTTTAAGCAATTAAGTTAAAAATACACGTGTGAAACGAAATCTAGGACATAGTATGAATGATATTTGAAAGTACGTCACATTAACGTCGTATCAACGAAATTCTCACTTCGTTGAAATATGGTTTAAAATTCAATCTGTTTTCGACGTGCACATGAGAACACCAAAATTAGTTTGTGTCATTCAATTAGTTTTTTACATAACATTAGTAAGAAATGCATTAAACAAAATCTCTTATACCATAGTTGAAAATAACATATTGAATGCACATTGTATTAACGTCTTATCAACGCAATGACGTCTCTTGAAATATAATTTAAAAATAAAGGTGCTTTTTAAACCGATAACGCTTAAGGATAATTTAACGTAGTTTCACTGTAGCTCCTACAAATTCAAGCCTAGAGAGTTCAAACTTTCAAACTTATTCAAGAGCATAATCGACGCCGATTTTTAATTTTATTTTTTGTTCATTGTTGAAAGAGCTTTATTGTTGTAGGTTTCGATATTCACAACAACAATGAAGCGATTTCAACAATGAAGAAAAAGGAAAATTAAAAAATCGGAATCCATCATGCTCTTGAATTGGTTATGAACTTCTTCCCTGAAAAACGAAGGCAGCAAGGAAATTTCGTGCAACGATAAAAATACATTAGCCATATACGGAGATAGTGCTGCCATCTTTTGTTGGAGATTGTTGCTTTAGATTATCCTTAATCAACGAAATGAACCTAAAATCAACGTTGAAAACACGTATGTGCGCTACTGGGGAAGGGAGCACCTCTTCAGATATTCTGGATGCAGGTCAATGTACCCCAGAAACATTTCAAACAAATCTTATATTTCAGCTTAACATTTGGAAATTATAAATGGTCAATTTTAGAGTAGTTCACAGCCCTTCATGGTCTGGCTGTCAAGGAGATTAGTTAATGTTTGCATTATCTTTTACGCTTACGGGATAGCTTTACTGTCTTACCACGGATTTTTTTTAGACAACATTTATTCTATTTTGGTATCTCAGGGCATATTTGTCGAGTAGCTTTCTGGTTCGGGGGCTTGAGGACCCCTAGAGTATAGGACAGGCATTCAATTACTATCTTAAGCTTCAAAGACAATCAGAATTTTAATCACCTTGCGAACATCTTTGATTTTTCCGCTCTTTTGCAAAGTAAATAATCAGAAATCAGGTTTCACTAATATAAAACTGGAAACAAGAATTTTAGGGATATTTATTATATAATATGTATTGTAAGTGACAATGATTTGATTGTTACAATTGTAATAATGTACTTGATCTTTTCATGGTAATTATTTTGGATTCTCGGTCAGGGTTATGATTGACATTAGAAGACAGACATTAGAAGCTTGTAGAGTATTTTGAATAAAGGCTGTGGCTTTGGATAACGATTATTATTATTCTGTAACTGGCAAGTATTTCTGATACTAACAATTTGACTACGAGGATGGGATAATGTATGGATTAACACAGTGTCTGATTGGAATAATATGGATCAATCGCCAACTTCTCTACTTCAAGTAACGATACACGGTTTTTCTCTTTATGTCATGATTGATAGTGACTCTTGCTAAAATATCATTGATGGAAACACTGTAAAACGACTCCGACTGCAACATCAAATTGAACCTTTGGATATTTCGTTACATACCTTGACTCAGCATGTTCTCTCAGTTGAAGGTTTGATCAAGATTCCTCTAATCTACAAGGAACGTATGTTTCTGACAACCTGGATGGTGATTTCAGCTGACCTTCAGTTCCCATTATTAGGTAGAACCGGTATGGATCAGCTATTTACTAATTGGAGACGACGTCTATTAGAAGATGAATTGGATGTGGAAACTAAACCATCTTTTTCTACCATAGATAGTCTGCGTGGCTTCAATAACAGTTCTCATCGTCTGAGTACTTGGACTCAGCTCATCATTTTTGCGCGGAACAGCTGACATAAAGCTTAGACATGAATAGGAATACATTGGATATGCTCCAACACTGTTTGGATACTTTGAAGGTAAATCAATACATATGCCAAGATTTAATAATGCAGATATTAGCTATCAAGGATTCTATTGGAACATCTACGTTTTTCCCAGCAGATACCAGTTCAACCTCGTACTCAGGCGGTGAGTCTGGAGGATTGCAGTAACAGGATGGAAAATACACAAAGGGATTCAACCACTAAGAAAGAGAAGTTTGAACAGACAGAACGTGAATCACGGCATGGATTTAATGAAGATGAGATACAGTTATAGGTTATCATGAACAAACTGATGTATGATTTAAATAATGCTCATTTAGTTCCCCGGAAGAACATATGGCTTGACTGGTTAAGTAAAGACTGTTGAGAGAGACGCCACATTAATTATAAGAGATGCTACGCTAAATGATGAAAGATTCTCAATTAGGGTGATGTTTACTTCATTGGCAGGAAGGGTGATTGTTAGGGATATTTATTATATAATATGTATTGTGAGTGACAATGATTTGATTGTTACAATTGTAATAATGTACCTGATCTTTTCATGGTAATTATTTTGGATTCTCGATCAGAGTGTCGATCGGATTGATATAGTGTCTTACTTAGGAGACAGCTTGTAGAGCATTTTGAATAAAGGCTGCGCTTTGGGTAACAATTATTACTACTCTGCAACTGACAAGTATTTCTGATACTAACATGTACAAATATGAAATATTATTAAAAATTTTTCTTAGTTCATCACAAGAAGTTTTAAAATCCGAAGAATCATGCAGCAAGTATGATTATTAGTATTATCTATTCAGGTGATTCTGTAAGAACAGTTCCTTCGAAGAATATTTTTTGTGTGAATAAAAAACTTGTTTTTACTTAACGTAAAATCAAATATAGATTATTATTATTATTATTATTATTATTATTAAAATAACAGCAGTTACTCAGCCGTTATTTTCTAGCATTCTGGACTGCAATTCGTTAATTCTTTCTGGAAGTAGCTCTTAAATTGCCTCAGCACCGAAAATCTGGATTTTACTCTGTTAACGGTGTAGATCACCCCCTCCATCTTGGTACGCACTTTCCATTGATTTGCATGGGAATGTTTTACTCTTCTTATATTTTTCAGGAACATACTTTAAACTTCTGTTTTCGCCCAGTTTATCGTCATGTTTTCTTTTACTCATCCTATTCCATAGAAATGCAATATTTTACACACGAACAGTATAATTTCCCATTAATATATTGTGATTTATATAGCAAACTATTAATTATATATTGTACTTATATATTTGAAGAAACTTCACAAACCAAAACTATACAAGAGTCAAAATAACCACCAAGACAAATTATGTGAAAGCAGAACTTAAATATTCTACTTCCGAGAGGCACAAAATGAGTAAAACAATTCCCGTGTAAATAAATGGAAAGGTCATACCAAGATGGCGGGGGTGATCTGAAGCGTTAAGAAGGGGTCATATGTATATGAGCCAGAGAGAGAAAGTGTTTATCTGTGCCCCTACCGTAACAAAATCCTGGCTACGGGCCTGTATACAATATATTAACCGTAGGAATACCATGCTCGTATGTGCTACATGTAGTCAAATTTGCCCGCGCTGTTTCCAGATCAATCTGGACCTTTTGACTAATAATGAACTATGTATGCACAATGAAAAAGAACAGCTGTAGAAGTAGCTCTTCTTTCAATTGTTCATAAGTGGTTACATTTGAGACATTGCTTGCTTTATTAATTGGAGTTTAATTTCATGTTTATTTGTATATATATTTATACTTCTAAACTTTTGTGTACTACATGAGTAAGAAACATTCTATATAGTCATCTGATAACGAAATAAGGTTTCAAAACTAACAGTAAAATATGTTCAAACACAAACATCTTTTATGATGTATCAAACTTGAAACGTAGAACTTTTACCCTATAACAAAGATGGATTACACCTATTACAAAGAGAGTCAAATCAGCCAGCACCATACAAAATATTTTTTCTATGAATTCTAATAAATATATTGTAAATGACATTTAACGTAAACGAAGAAAACATTGAAACGAATAACGTAAAAGATCTGGAGATTTTGAGAATAATTATAATCAGTTAAAAAATAAAATTGAACTCGCGGGCAAAACTGACACCCCCGCCCACTTAGTATTCTGAGGGTTAAAGTAAATAAAATTCCAAGAAAAACTTGAGGGTACATTTTCTACATATACCTCGGGCGCTGAAATACCTCACAACGGCTCTGCCTACCATATTTTCATAACAAATTGTTTGAATCAATACCTATTACCGACACAAAATATACATAACCGCGTTCCGAAAATGTTTCAAAAGTGGATGGACATGCACTAATGATTATGCGTTTCAGAATTACAAACGAAGTAGCTTAGTGTCTATTGGACATTTTACTACAACATAATATGTTTTTCGAGCTTAACATTCAACCACTACTGTTGACATCGTATCAAACTGTGAAGGTCCTGGAATAGAGGCTTCGGGATCCTGACGTGGACCGGAGTTCGCAAGTTGAAGACTCTAGACATAGGTATGGTCAATGCTGCGTGGACTAACTTAGCATATGTGGAAAGTCAGTTCATATCCTTCTAACAGCTCAACAAGATTTGAAATCGTTTCTACCTTTACATCACTAATTTCTTGATGATTGTACAACAACTTAAACTCTGTTTCCAGATGTTCAATCTCCGTGAAAAAATGTACTGCAAACGGTCTAACATTTAGTTAAAGAAATTATTCCTTTATAGGGTCCTGAGAAGGTGTAGATCACCCCCGCCATCTTGGTATGACATTTCCGTTGAGTTACATGAGAACCGTTTTACTCGTCTTATGTCTCTCAGAAGTAGTATATTCAAGATCCGCTTTCACGAAATTTGCCTTGGTGGTTATCTTGAATCTTGTAGAGTTTTGGTTTGTGAAATTTCATCAAATATATGGGTATAATGTATTATTAATAGTTTACAAAATAAATCACAATATGTCAATGGCAAGTTACACTGTTCGTGTGTAAAATATTGCATTTCCATAAAACAGCATGAGTCAAAGAAAGCATACGAAACACTAGGCGAAAATAGGAGTAAAAATTACGCTCCTGAGAGACGTAAGACTAGTAAAACAATTCCCATGTAAATCAATGGAAAGGTCACACCAAGTTGGCGGGAGTGATCTACAGTATTAACAAAACAAAACTTGGGGTGCATCCTAAATACACTCTTCATCTCCTATTTCCTTTCCTACAGGAAGGTCGGCCATCTTAAGGACTGTTCATATAACGTCTTTTCCTTTCCTTGTGCCCTATTTTGCCTCCTTCGGCCAAGGATACATCAAATCCATCCTTCGTGTCCTTTAGCATTCAATTGTTTCATGTAGAAACTAGAGCCACCTATGAATTGACGGATGAAGGAAGCTTTGCGCAGGGAGGGAGTGACCTCGCGTTGAAACCCTATGGTTGAAACCGGTGGTGTTGGGAGGGTAGTCCCGTGGTTTTAAATACCTCTTCAGACTCAAAGCATGCTTCATCATCGTCATCGAAACTAGTTCCGACTTTATTCATTTAACCACCGCGCATCGTAGCCTGAGTTATTCTTTCAATGATTGTTGTACGATGCATGTGACCTTGCATGATGCGAAGATATTCTTGGTCTTTAATGTCTCCTTAAAAAATGTTCTTCACTTTTATACCACAAAAATGCAATGTCAACTCGGCAAACAATTAGGGCCGTTTGACACGGAGGCATTTATGCTAGGATAAATAAATCTTGCGCTCGCAGTAGTACCAGTGTATCAAAGCAAAAATGTTATAAACTTTACCATAGCATCTTTCCCTATTGGAGAAGTTTTGTTTTGATACACTGGTACTACTGCTAGCGCTAACATTTATCGTAGCGTAAATATTTCCGTCAAGGGACCTTAGGAAGGAAAACTGACTTGGACAAACAATACTCGGATAAGATGAAATCCAATATTTGTATTTTCTTTCATATGTCAGTTTTCCGAACAGCCTTTTCTTTGGTAAACTTTATTTTTATATGGGCCAGTCTAGTAACTTTGGACTTCGGCCCGTCACGATTCGCCCTTTAGCTGTTAAATCTACACCCATGCCCCTGCCGGAACTCGAACCCGGGACCTTCGAGCCGATGGCAAACCGCCGCAGGCCGCTCGGTCACCCGGCCGGTCCATTTTCTTTGGTTACTTGCCTGCTGATTCATTTTTAGCTCGCAGAAATTTTTTAAAATAACCAGTACAATTTAGAAATAAACGTTAATTACGGTTTCTTTTGTACTAGGTCGTAATCGTTTCCATATACTGCAACAGCAACAAGTAAATGTGCGAAACAGCAGCAAATGGCCGAAGGTCTAGTGCTGCCACCATCGAAAAACCTTTAACATAAAAAATCTAATTTGTTCACTCATGGAAAACAAACTTGCAAATAATAGAAAATAGGAAATTAGGGCAATCGTTTTGGAGCACCCTATATATCTTTACTTGACTTTTCGATCCACGTGTTATTTATTACACGAGGGACAGTAGAATTTCGCGATTATCGAATTCGCGAAAATTTAAAAAAACACTAAAGAAAATGCATGAAGTAGCCTAGATAGTGTGAAAATGTTCTTTTTAACTCATAAAATACTTACGAAATTTAGAGATTTTGGTTCCATCCACACTAAACAAGAAATTATACCATTTTTATTCATTCATTCACGAAGAGAATCCCTTAACAATCGAAAAAAGTATAATTTATCTTCAAGAACCTATCATCGGATTCGCGTAGCTCAGGGAATGTAGTACATTTTATCCTCCATACATGACAGAAAATTTGCGAACGTTTAGCCATCCAACGGGAAAATAAGAACTATGTTATCACAAGACCATTCATGGTGTGCATTTGGTAGTGAAAGGCTTTCTGAAAACAAGTACAATCCGTGAAATATCATGCCACGGGATATCTCGCTATCGGAAAGACATGG